>JAPPVO010000002.1:30859268-30967569 GCA_030407325.1 Camellia japonica | reverse complement strand
TCAGCGTGTTCCCAATATTTGAAAGAGTAAAGACCCAGACTCCGGCCCAAATTGACTCGGCCCATTATCAAGTTATAAATCTCCTTCTCAATTCCAATCACACGTTAGAACAAAATAAGTCATTTAGAACATCTCCAATAGTTGTTCTAAAAATTAATCACTAAAAAACAAGCTTTAATATACAAGTAGTGACTCGTTACATTTTGGAGAATCATTATTCATCTCTTAAATATATAAAATTAGTTTGTTTCTCCTCTCTCATCTTCCTCCTCTCTCTAATCATTGTCACAAGACTTCTAAAAAAATAAGTTACAATATTAAAATAAAAATAATTTTTGTTTAAATGAATTAGATAAAAAAATAGAAAGTATTGTTTAAAAAAGTAATCAAAAAGCGATTCCCTAAAAATAGAAAATTAATTTTTTACAATAATTTAGATGAAAAATATAGAATATTATTGGAGATATGCTTAAACACTATATCACCTTTGCAGGCTACATTTCGAGTGTGAATTATACTCCATTGAGTTCAAAATCTATTGAAGTGATGCAATGCCAAAAGCATATATATATTTTATATCACCCTTTCAATCGTATACATGTATGCTTTACCATCTTCAGATGGAATCCTTTGTTTATGTTATTTTTTATAATTTTTTTTTTCAAACACATTATAATAAAATAAAACGCTAGTACAAAATAAGCGACATCAAAGTAGGTGTCATTAGCTCAAAGCATCCACGTTTTACTATCTTCAGATGGAATCCTTTGTTTATGTTATTTTTTATAAATTTTTTTTTCAAAGAATAAGCCAAAAAAAGAAACACATTATAATAAAATAAAACACTAGTGCAAAATAAGCGACATCAGAGTAGGTGTCATTAGTTAAAAGCATCCACTTCTTTCACACAGTAGTGATTTGGGAAGTAAGTTAAAAGTTGATTTTTGATTTTTTTTAACTTTTTTTATATTTTAATCTTTTTGTGAGTAAAAAATGTGAGATGATGTGATCTAAAATGAATAAAATGCTAAAAACTAGCTTTTAACTAAGGACCATGCTATGTCCCCGAAATTCCCCCCCCCCCCCCTTAATCCCCCGAATTTTCAAACCAAGGCAAAAAAAAAAAATCCCCAAAACGACATCGTTTTGGGGATTAGGAGGAGCTTTTTTAGGGCTCCAAATCATTTTCCTTTAACTAATTTGCCAAAAGACCTTTGTGTAGAAACTTTCACAATTTTAAGTAGAGCAAAAATAGTACAAAGACATTTCTTAAATGTCAAAATGAAAAATTGTTGAAATTTAAGAATAAAAAATAATTTAAATAAACTTGTATAATAATATGTCATTATGCTACGGGACTGCCAATGTAGCATGAGGGCCCAAGTGTTTGTTTTTAGATTTAAGATATGAGAAAAATTATTTAAACTTTTACTTGTCAAATTGTTGTGTAATCTAAAATTTACTCTTGTACAATAATATTTTACACCATAAATAAATTTTAGTCCTACAATATTTTTTGTAGACGAATAATTCGAAGCAATATTGTGGAATGGTTTCCACTTCCAATCAAATCCTTCTTTAAAAAATAAAAAATGCAACTTGTTCAATCATCAAATGGGCTTTTGGGGTACACATGCTTGGGTTGGGTTGGCTGGCGGCTTGGCCATTTTCTGAAAGTCAATGTATCATATTCCCCTTCCAAGCCCTACCACGAGACTCTGGGGTCATCTAGATGAAGATAATGATTTGATTTTTATTTTTATTTTTATTTTTATTTTTTAAATAATATAAAAATATATCCGATTAAGTATTCTGAATTTTCAGTCTGACTGATTATCTTGCAACGTGTTACCACTTAAAATATGGATAACTTATATCATTGATTTATAATTTTAATAAAACAGTCATGCTACAGACTCCATAACTCCCATAGTATTTGTGAGAGAGAGGGGGAAGAGAGAAGAAAAAAAAAACAAAATAATGAGTGGTTATCAATCAATTGGGAGTTGTGGGGATCACAAAATTTGAGAGTTTCAAGTTTTATTCTTAATAAAATTTCACTTTTTATTATTAATTTTCATTTATTAGTTTTTATCATAAAGTTTACTTTTCATTTTAACATAGTTTCTAAATCATTACTGATTAATATTTCAATCCAAAAATAGCACGTGTGAAGTATCGTTTTATTTTGAAATCAAAATAAAGAAAGAGAGAGCCGAATTCAAGATTGTGAATTCTTTGACTTAGAGGGAATAATAATATATGATTTGTACATTCAACCAATCTTCTATCTATCTCACTACATAGAATTAATTTCTGTAGCATTACTGTTATAACTTACAAATGGTAAAAAATGTTTTTTTTATTATTTATTATTATTTGATTCACACCTTTCTTTAATTTAAGAACATTACAATCAGTGGCGGAATTAGAAAATTAAATCAAAATAATACTTATTAATTACAATATTGGAAAAAAAGTCAAAAAAATTTCACATAAATTTTACAATTGACTCCGAGAAAGATCAAAAAAATAATATTATTTGTAATTAGTATATCATGGACAATACTTAAAATAAATTATATTATGATAAAATAATTTTTTTATACAAAATTTAAGTAAAAATTCAATATAATGGTAATACCACATCATTATTGACATGTGATATCACCAACCAATAGTCATTATTGACATAGAAGGAGAACCATGGACAATACAACCAATATAATCATTATTGACATGTGAAATCACATCATTATATCATGGACAATGCAAAAAATTCAATATAATGGTAATATCACATCATTATTGACATAGAGGGTGAACGCCACATGTCAAATGCAACTAATAATTCAATAAATTTCATATTTTCATAGTGAGATTAATTATGCTTGTATGTCAATAATGATAGACATCACCGTTACATTGAATTTTTTTTATAAAATTTTCATAGGTAATATGACTTATTGTAATCTTTTTATCTTTAATCAAAACAGCCATATTATTCTCATAATTTTAAAAATATCATTGATGTAACAATACTAAAATACTATAAGGCAAACCAAAAAATATTCACTCCAAACAATATAATATATGTTGTGCTAAATACACAGTATTCATTCACGAAAAGTCATCTTTTCTCAATAATGTTTTTATCATTTGATCCAATAGCCTTTTGTTAGATAGGAAGAGATTTGATAAATACTAACAACTCACGGAGAGAGTATTAGCATGGAAAGATCTATTAAATAATGAATTATTGGTTCTAAGCCATCTGCAATTAATCAACTGTTCGAAATGCTTTTCTTGTATATTCTTGATAAACCAACATTATATATATATATATATATATATGTAGGAAGATCTGTTTGGAAAGTAAGAAACTCTTTTGTCATATATTCATCTATAAATAATTATCGATGTGAAAACACAAAAACAAAAGGCTGGCTTAATGTTATTTCTTCTGTCAAATTTGACACAATATGTAGACCACAATACTATACTACACCATTAATGATTTTTATTTTATTTTATTTTGGATAAAATTTACATATATGCTATTTTAATCAAAGTTTAATTTATCAATTACTACAACCATGTCACATGAAGACCACCAACATGTTCCTCAACATAACGGAATGCTATTTCTTTTGTCAAATTTGACACAATATATATACCACAATTCTATACTATGACCAGTTGATTTTTTTTGAAGAAAAATTACATACTTGCTATTATAATCAAAGTTTAATTTATCAATTACAACAACCATGTCACGGGAAGACCATCAACATCTTCTTCAACCTAATCTAATATTAGAGCGAATTTGACACCAACCCGAGCTTAACTTTGTTGTCTCTTGATTCCAACTACCCACAACTCAACTCAACACTTACACTTTTAGTTAGAAGATTTGGGGTACCAAAAATAAAAATTTATTAATATTTTTTTATTACTGGACTTTTTGTTTCCAATATATTTAATTAATTAAAGGAGTTATTTTGTGAGAAAATTGATCCTCCTATGGGCTCAGTTTCTTGCCCATTTGACTAAAAGCATAGGCCTTTTGCTTTGAATAACTCCTTTAATTAAAAGACGTGTATGATCTGTTGCTTTGAATATTTCAAAAACAGCTTCAAATATTCAACACATGCGATCTGAGATTAGATATTGTTTTGGGTCCATTTATATCTAACACCTATGTGTGTGAAGGGTTTTTGAGGTTTTTGGTGAAGAGGCATAGTCCTTCTAGAGAAAATAAACAAAATTCAATACAAACCCGATACCACATCATCATCATTCAAATTACTATATAAACATAATCCCGAGACGGAGTGATAAAAATTTAAAAACAACATTCAATAAGTTCAAGTTGTTTGAAAGATCGATTAGAGATTTGCTTGATTGTTAATTTCAGGACTCTTGAATCAATTGAGATACATGAAAATTGATCTAAACACCCGATTATGAAAATATATATACACATAATAAAGCACATTATATATAAATATATATATATATATATATATTTTGAACAAACAATACATTATATATTGAAAAATTATTAATGCACGCAATTTCTCTCTCCCAAACCCCCGAAATGATGTGGTAAACAAAATTTGAAAAGTTAATCTACATTCAAATATTTTTTGAAAACTCTTCTTACATGCATTCTGTCTTACCACCTCATTAAGGGGTTGTGGGGAATAAATTGTGTGGATGTAGCACTATTGATATTTTATATGTGTGTGTGTTTTAACAGACAACCAATTTTTAAAAGTAGTTTATATATTATTTTTCGACAAATCTGATCCAATCAAATGATTTTTGATGTACGATCGACCTAATTTTTGATATGTAAGATCTTCTTGAAAGGTCCGAAATGGACCCAAAATGGGCTAGACTGGACCTTGTAGTTGGATATCGCAACTGAAAAGTATCCAATTCTTGTTTTCTATGGTTATACATAATTACACTCAAACATGAAGAAAAATATATATTTATTTATCTATATTATATATAAAGTGAACACTTCTTATGCTATCAAGTGTTTATTTTTATATTTAAATAAAAAAAAAAAAAAGATAAATGGGAGGAATGTGACTTAAACCTTAGACCTTAGGTTGAATGAATAAAACTTTTATCACTTGAATAATACGCAATATATAATAAATATTTTATTTTTTTATTTATTTAAATTGTGCACACATTGCTTGTCTTGTTCCAACCGTTAATTATAGATAAAATAAAACAATTGATGAATATAATTTATTTGGTGTATTTTTTACCAACTGTCTTATTTAAATAGCTAAAGAGACATGGGTTGGGATTAACTATGTATAACCATGCCATTGGACCCAAAAATAATAAATCTTTATTTTCTTTCACATCACAATATAAGTGGAAAAGGTTGCAAGTGCCACTTGAATCAATAGTTTGGGATTAATTATTAGCTTAAAATGTTTTGAATAAGTTATAATATATTAAAAATTTTGGTGTAACTTTTTGAATACATATGAAAAAGCAAACTTTTTTAAAAAAAATTCTTAAGTGTAACCTAACAAATGAGTAATTTTTTTTAAACATAACTATTCTTCAAAAGATTTGCCTGTAATTAAGAAAATCTTGAAGGATCGTTGTGTGTAATATGAAAAGGTTAAAATGTGGGACCACTTCACATAAGAGTGGGTCACGTCATTAAAGGTGTAATTAAGGGCACAAAATTAGGGGATGTATTACCACTCAAAAATTAAACTAGAAAAATACTTTGGATAGTTTAAAATTAGTTCACTTTTTTGTACTATGACATACTGATTAAACTAAATGCAATAAACATGTCAACCATCTTTCACTAGTTTTTTTTTTTTAATTTAAAAAAAAAAACTATAATCTAAATAATTTAACTTAAAAGCTTTGACATGCATAAAAGATAGGTTAAATTTTTAATTTTTAAACATTTTTTTTCCTTATTGACAATCATTAAATTATCATTAGTTTGTTGTATCCTTACTTGCATAATGATGATGTCAACACCTTCTTACTATAATGATAGCAACTCAAAATATATATATATATATATTCTACCTTATTTAATCTTGAATTATATAATTATGTGTATTATTGTTTTAATCTTACAAAAAATAAATCTTTTTAATTATATCAAATATATCAAACTTATTGTATTTCCTTAAACTTCAAGGATAATTAATCTAACTTATCCAAATTAAAACTTGTTGAAGTGCTCGATTGTCATTATCAAATCTTCACAAATCCTCAATTATACATTAAAAAAAAAAAAAAAGTTGAAAGAAAAAAAAAATGAAGACCCAAAAGGCGTGAGTGATAGATCAACATTAATCTATTGACTCTATATTATAGAGTGAGCTTCCAAAGAACTCCTTCAATATAACCACAAGTTATTAATACCCATTTCTCTTTTAATTTTTTATGCCATCTTGGACAACCCTAGCTAAAGTTTAGCAATTGGTTTTTCAGTGTTGTTTTTTTTCTTTGGTAATTGCTAATATATATATATATATATATATTTGTAAAAAAAAATTGACTTTTAACATTTTCCAGTTATTTTTAAGCTCAAGAAAAACATTTTTATTTTTTAACTTATTTAGTTAAAAATATTTTCTTAACTCATCCCAAGCAGGATTAATCATCATCATCATCATCATCATCTTTTTCTTTTCTTTTACATTTCCTCTCTCAGTTCAATAAATGGTTGTGTGATGATTCTGTACAAATTTTTTATTTGCATGTCACCATCCTTTTGCTCTTATTATTTTTTTAAAAATTGGACATTCTGGTATGAATGGTTCAGCAGCAGCCGAAACCATTCTGAAAAAGATATACAGAGAGAGAGAGACAATGGAACTTGGAAGTCATGAAATATATGATCTTGTGATGATGTGAAGGTTTGAATTCTATTATTCCAACTTGGTGATATTAGGACATCTGTTGTCCTTCTTATGGACGGCCAATCTCTCAAAATATCTTTAACTACATTTAATTTGACCAAATTGATAGTCCTATCCTATGCTATGATATGCTATATTCTCATTGGTTCCACTTCCAGCTAAAAAAAAAAGATTTTGCCATTTTATTTGACTCTCTCCGATACTTCTACTTCATATATTCCTATCTCTTGTGTTTCTTATGAATTTAAACTTAAGATAATTAAATTTTATGGTCATCCCACAACCTCTCATCTCCCATGATATAACCACTAAACTAATGTTTAATAGTTGAGTACAAGTCGAGTTTTAAGTTTTTCAATGTGATTTACTCAAATAAAAAATATTTGACACACTTAAAAAAAATTTATAATTTGATTCATAATAATGTGACAAGATAAATATTAATTTTTAATTTGTCACATGTTCAAACTATTTAGGGTTCAACTTCTTTTTTTTTTAATGACTGAGTGTCCGAGCCAGTTTACGCACACCCTTCACGTGAATCGAGCAAATCTTAGGTAGAACCCTTAGGCGTGGCCCAAAGAAATTAATAACACTTAGTGGGAGTTGAACTTGAGATCTAAAAGAAGCACACATTCAGACCCCAAACTGTATCTACTAAGCTAACCCTTGGGGTTAAGGTTCAATTCCCTTATTACATTATTGTCGATAATATTGCTTTACTCAAAATTAGTCAAGCTCAAGTCAAGTTTAAAACTCAAGTCACTTCAATTATATAAAAGAATTTGAACTCGAGCAAAAATTAAACTTAAATTGATATATATCTATATATATTAATAATAATAAGAGAAAATCATGGGCAAAATATAAAAGAATGATCTTATTATTAATAAATTTTATCAATCAAATATATAAATTTGCATAAACACTAAACATAAAAAAAAAAATATATATATATATATCCTTTTGTTTATGAAAAAATATTAATAAAATAAAAAATAAAATATTAACCATCTAATTGCATCATGTTTATCAAATGATTTATTCTCAAAATTATGATTTCTACTTATTGAATAATTTAAATCATGAAATAATAAATAAAATAAAAGGTCCCCAAAGAGGGCACAACTTAAGGCACAAGAAGTTTAGCTTATTATATCAAGCATATAAAATAAAATCTAATAGGTATGAAGCCTCCAACATGTAATGGCGAAAAAAGGAAAGAAAGAAGAAAAAGAAAAAAAAACCTCCCACGAGTTGGAACACCATTTGATGCGACCTTTACATTGATGTGATCTTCGTATATTCCTTTTCTTTTTACACATACTTGTACATTCGATGAGTCCAACAATCCTGATTGTTTTACATATTATTTCCGAAGATTAAATAATTTTTTGGTATGTTTGTTTTACATATTATTTCCGAAGATTAATTTTTTTTTGGGATAAGAGGAGATACTTTGCAATTTGATTAATTATATTATATTTGACTAGATTAAAGTAAAAAAGACAAGATAATGATTGATAATTGTTTTTTTTTATATTATTGATTGAAGAATTAACTAATCTCAAGGGGGTAGGGATTAGTTATCCCACCATTTACTCTTCTTTACAATGGATAAGAGATAATCCATAAGGGTATGTTTGATTGGGTGAATTAGAGCATGAGATTGGGATTATTAATCCGTGGGCCCAATTTTTAACATTTTGGTTTAGAATTATTAATCCAATGGATAATTAATCTAACAAATTTGTAGGATTATTAGTAATGGGGTACGGGTGGGATTATTAATCCAATTAGATAGTGAATACCACACTAATTTAATAGGATTATTAATACTTCACTATTAGTTTTGTGAATCAAACCTGACCTAAATGACTAATTTATTTAAACCAAACAATAGACAAAACGATAACAGGTCTTGTAATAGTCATATGTTTTTTTTAGTCTTTTCATTATTCAACATTTTACACAATTTTTGTAGTTGTTGAATTTTTTATTATTTATTTATTTTCCAGCAGTTTGAGTCAAATTCATGGGAATTAGAGGTATTGTGGCCAATAATTATTTGTCCAAAGAGTTGGTGGGTGTTATAATTAAACGGTAGATCTCATGAATTTTATTTTATTTTTTGACTTTTTGAGTTATTAATAATTAAATATTAAGTAAAAAATATCATGGTAATTTTGCACCCAAAAAAAAAACATGATAATGGTAATAGAATGAACAACACGAACACCACCTTGTGCATCATCTGCCCCATGTTGGAGCACCGTAGGCTCCTCAACAGAGGAATATTCTCAATCCACCTATTACTTTACACATTTTTATTCTATTATATAAAAAAAAATTTAACTCAAAATATGTTTTGAAGTCATGTCATGCCATTCACATTTTTTATTTCAAATTTTGATTTCTTCAAAAAAAATAAAAAAAATCAAATAACTATACAGCTGTCATTTTTCATTCATATATAAATATAATTAATATTTATTTATTTTAGGGACAATTCATGCTGTTGTTGCAGCGCTTCTAAAACTTCCACTTATTTCTAAAATTTGATTTCTTCAAAAAAAAAAAAAAAAATCAAATAACCATACAACTGTTATTTTTCATTGACACATACATACATATAATCAGAGAAACACTACGATACACATCCCTTAAAAGGAAAGTACCATATATACCTTATAATTAAAGAAAAAAATAGAATAATTTTATATTTTTTGAGCAATAATTAAAAAAAAATTTGTCATGACCAAACACAATATGAGACATAACTAAAGAATTTATGAGTCATAAGAGTAATGCTAGGGATCATAAAAAAAAATCATAAAGATAATCATGAAAGATTCTCTACTTTTAGATTATATATATAATAAAACACCACACACTAATTAAATGATAAAAAAAATCTTTATGATACATTTTATGATATTTTTTTCCTGATATCTAGTATTATTCTTTGAAGAGTATGCATGTTATAATTTTTCATTAAATTAATATTTATTTATTCTAGGGACAATTCATATTGTTACAGGGATCCTAAAACTTTCACTTATTCTAACGTTTGAAAAGATCTTCTCATAATCTTAAATCAATCGTTTTATATCAAATTCCAGGATTTGAGAGACTCCTTTGACGGTTAATGTACGATTATGGTATGGCATAACAAAGGTGGTGTTATAGCCCACGGTAGATCTATAGAATTCTCTCCCTTGACGCCTAAAGAGAGTACACGTAGTATTACCATGATTGCTCACTTAGCATCTAAATTTTTTGATTTAAAATATTTTTTATTTTTAAAATTAAAATTTTGCTTCGTCCTTGTTCAGATTCTCCATATATTTTCTTTATGACTTATTCAGAATTAAATATAAATAATTTTTGAGTTTTATGTTTTGCCTATATATGACGGAGTTGTGCAAAAACGCATGATGCATGAGGGGTGAAAATAGTAATAAGACATGGATTATTGGGAAGTGTTTGGTGGGATGATAGAGTTAGGAAGCCTCCTTCCTTATTAATAAAATATAACCAAGCCAATTGGTCTAAGCTTCTTTCTCCATCTCGCACTCTCTCCTGAAAAAGTAAAAGTTAAAGCAAAAGAAAACAAAGAAAGCCAAGGACGCGTCAATGTATCATATCAAAGCAGACTACCGAAACTCCCCTCCAATTGTATTATTAGAAGCTTCTCAACGAAGGACCACTCTCATTCCGCCCCCCATTGAATCACCAAAACCAAAACTAATCAAACATTGGAGAGGAAATATTTTGAAGTAAAACAATTAGGATAAAGTATTAATAAATTTTAAAATATAATTTTGTAAATTGTTTAGTTTTTTTTTTTTTTTTTTTTATGAACCCAAAAGTTTTATTATAGTGAAAATTATACAAAATGATAGTCACTTACACATTTAGATTTAATTTTTTAGGGATAAAAATGAATTTTTCTAGATGTCTTGTGAACTGTTTAGTTTTTCATTTTTTCTTATGAATTCAAAAGTCTCATTAAAGTGAAAATTACACAAAAGGGTAGTCACTTACACGTTTGTGTTTAATTTTTTAGGAATAAAAGTAGATTTATCTAAATGTGAAATTACACATTTGGACAATCCGCATTGTGTGTGTTGATTTCCGACCACACAACCAAAAAGGGGAACTCAACTGGAGAGCACCGGCAGAATAGATTAAGCACAAACAATCTGTCACAGAAAGATAAGAATCTTGCGGTGGTTCGTCCACCCGGGGGCATTCCGACGATCAAGTCAATAAAATATCTCTTAAAGATAACCAATAGTGCTTAACTCACTAGACAAAGCATAAAAGACATACCTTAGACCTATGAGGGTGCTTCTCTTTTATAACTAACACAAACCTAATCCCAATAGAAGCTTGACTTCAATGAACTTAGGATTACTGCTAATCTTAGACTCCCAGTAAGATTAGGATAAATTCTCTAAGAGTCATATCTTTACCCAAACTGAATCCTTCTCCTATTCTAGGACTCTTGTCCCTTATCCGTTTATCCCAGATTCCGGTATCTTCGCAGATAACCTCGGCCTAGCCGAGATTATCTTGGCGTCATGCTCAGAACACGTGGCACCTCGGCTGATACTTCGGTGTCACATCGGCCACGTGTTGTTATTCAAAAATTATGTCCCCACAACTGCCCCCTAGGTTCTATTACCTCGGTATCCTGAGGTGATGGAACCTATATCGTTTCTTCCATTTAGCACGTCGGCCAAGCTCGCTCTGTTCTTCACTATTTTTCAAATCTTGGTAATATGCTAATCTCGGCAATATTTTGCAGATACTTCTTTAGAAATATCTTTGGCTTAACTTCAACTTGTAAATTGTTTAAAATTTCAACAAGTGTTAAACTAATTTTCTTTCAACATGACCCCGGCTTAACTTCAACTTGTAAATTTTAAATTTCAACAAGTGTTAAACATGACCTCGGTTTAACTTCAACTTGTAAATTTTAAATTTCAACAAGTGTTAAATATGGCCTCGGTTTAACTTCAACTTGTAAATTTTAAATTTCAACAAGTGTTAAACATAACCTCGGTTTAATTTCAACTTGTAAATTTTAAATTTCAACAAGTGTTAACACATGCCCATGGTCTCTTGTTTATTGTTACCTCGGCCTCGCTTCGGCGAGCCGTTTCCCTTCTCTTGAACATCCCGATGTTCTTTGGTGCAGTCTTCTTTGGTTCGACGTGTCTTCTGGGATTCTCCTTTCCTTGATTCTCTATGCCCGACCTCCCGCGAAGGCTGGTGAGAATGTCCCTTGATCCCGCCATGCTGAGGGACTGCAAGAACCGTTTTCTGCCCTCCTTTCTGGGCACCTTTCTTGGCCGCTGGAATCGGCGTATCTTGTAACGGGAATGGTGGCTGCATGATGTTGTTCTGCATCATGAAATTGACAACCGTTTGCAGGTCCGCCAACCTGTTCGCCATTCCCTTCATCTTGTCGTCCCTCTGCAAGCATCTATCTTTCCATATCTGGAGGTCGTTCTCGTTATAATACCCGCTTCGGTTTGACTTCTTTGGCACGTCGCCCTCCTGGCCGACGTCTTTTTCTCCGTGATTCTTATCACGAGTCTCTTCGTTGCAGTTGCCTTTTTCAACGTCAAGATCAATATGTTTCCCACTTTCAGTAGGGGTGTCATCTCCAACCTTCTCTTTTTGTCCGTCGTTGGCTATCTATTCTGCTTTCTTTCCCACAGACGGTGCCAAATTGTGTGTGTTGATTTCCGACCACACAACCAAAAAGGGGAACTCAGCTAGAGCACCGGCAGAATAGATTAAGCCCAAACAACTTGTCACAGAAAGATAAGAATCCCACGGTGGTTCGTCCACCCGGGGGCACTCCGACGATCAAGTCAGTAAAATATCTCTCAAAGATAACCAATAGTGCTTAACTCACTAGACAGAGCATAAAAGACATACCTTAGACCCATGAAGGTGCCTCTCTTTTATAACCAACACAAACTTAATCCAAATAGAAGCCTAACTTCAATGGACTTAAGATTACTGCTAATCTTAGACTCCTAGTAGGATTAGGATAAACTCTCTAAGAGTCTTGTCTTTACCCAAACTGAAGTCTTCTCCTATTCTAGGACTCTTGTTCCTTATCCGCTTATCCCAGATTCCGGTATCTTCGCAGATAACCTCGGCCTAGCCGAGATTATCTCGGCATCATGATCAGAACACGTGGTACCTTGGCTGACACTTCGGTGTCATCTCGGCCACGTGTTGTCATTCAAAAATTATGTCTCCACACGCACTATAGAGGTTTTGGATTTTTCCTTCTTCTGAAACAAATGCCACATTACAAATAAGAATGTAACACTCCAATGTAATAATCCAATAATGTGACACTCCAATATAACACACTAAAAAACTCTTTAGTGTAATTTTTTCAAATGTAACAACATAACACTTCAAACTTTTTCCAAAACTCCAATATAACACACAACAAATTTCTTCAGCGTACTTTCCCCAAATATAACATTCCAATTAATATAATCCCAAACGTAACACTCCAATGTAATACATAAAAATAAAAAATAAAAACTCATTAGTCTACTTTTTTCAAATGTAATACTCCAATCAATGTAATGCCAAACGTAACACTCTAATGTAACACACAAAAATACTAAAAAAATTCTTTAGTTTACTTTTTCCAAGTATAACACTCACTGTTTGAAATTATAAATTTACCCAAAACTTACTATGAAATTTTTGTACTCCTTTTTGAATAGTTTGAAGAATCTCACATTCTTTTTTTGGAGTGTTACGTTTGGAAAAAGTACGCTAAAGAATTTTTTTGAGTGTTACGTTTGAGTGTTACACTAAGTAATTTTTTTTTTTTTTTAGTGTTACGTTTGAAAAGGATATACTAAGAATTTTTTTTTGAAATCTTACATTGGAGTGTTACACCAAGGAGTTTTTTTTTAGAATGTTACATTTGAATGTTACATTTATAAAAGAAAAAAAATATATTAACGAGTTTTTTTGAAATCTTATTTGAGTGTTACGTTTGGAAAAAGTATAGTAAGGATTTTTTTTTTTTGAAATGTTACATTTGAGTGTTTCGTTTGAAAAAAGTATACTAAGGAGTTTTTTTGAAATTTTACATTTGAGTGTTATATTAAAGAGTTTTTTTGGAAATGTTTCATTTGAGTGTTACATTATAAAAAATATACTAAGGAGTTTTTTTAGAGTCTTACATTAGAGTATTACATTTGAGTGTTACAGTTTAAATATACTAAAGAATTTTTTTGAGTGTTACGTTTGAGTGTTACACTAAGTAATTTTTTTTTTAGTGTTACGTTTGAAAAGAGTATACTAAGAATTTTTTTTGAAATCTTACATTGGAGTGTTACACCAAGGAGTGCTTTTTTAGAATGTTACATTTGAATGCTACATTTATAAAAGAAAAAAAATATACTAACGAGTTTTTTTGAAATCTTATTTGAGTGTTACGTTTGGAAAAAATATAGTAAGGATTTTTTTTTTTGAAATGTTACATTTGAGTGTTTCGTTTAAAAAAAGTATACTAAGGAGTTTTTTTGAAATTTTACATTTGAGTGTTATATTAAGGAGTTTTTTTGGAAATGTTTCATTTGAGTGTTACATTATAAAAAATATACTAAGGAGTTTTTTTAGAGTCTTACATTAGAGTGTTATGTTTGAGTGTTACAGTTTAAATTGTATGTTTGCCCAAAACTTACTAATGAGCTTTTGTATTCATTTTCAAATGTTTGAAAAATCTCATATTTCAAATCATTTGTACGTAGGCATGGTTTGGGAAGTAGCTCATTGGGCTTTTTTGGCTCAATGAGCCACAAAAGACAAAATAGGCTCATGAGCCACAACAGACAAAATATCACATCCAACCCCATAATCATTACACTATTCTCTCACAAAAAAGTCAAAAAAGCCAAAAAACCCTTCCCAAACCAAGCTTTTGAGCCCAGGCTCATATAGCCAAAAAAGCCAAAAAGCCAAAAAGCCAACCCACTTCCCAAACGGAGGCGTAGTACTCTTGAAATGTTTGAAAAATCTCACATTTCAAGTCATTTCAAATAAAAAAGATTTCCATATAAAAGTTTTAATCCCACATTTGATTCTCATAAATTGTATATCTTACCTTTGTAGCATAAAAAGGGAAAAAAAAAAAGAAAAAAAGAAGAAGAAGAAAACATAATAGAAATAAAAGTATAACTGTAAATTTAATTTTCAAATAATATATTAAATCTCATTTTCCAAAATTAATAGGATTAATTGGTTTATAAAAAACCTCTTAGGACTAAATGGATCACTATTCTTGAAGATAGGATTTATAGGTAAATTTTTCGAAAAATTAGGCATATATTTACATAAAGTGTATAATTCTTTTACATATGAAGAATTTGATTATAAAATTAGATACAATTATCTATCTATCATAATATGAGAGGCATGTAACATAATACACATCTAAAAAAATATATATATATCTATAATGCACTTTTGAGGAGTATGGTCTTATTTGTCAATTATACATTTTAATTAAAAAGTCAAAAAATTATTATAAGTTATCATATCACTCTTTCTATTTTTCTGTACATCTTTTTATAAAAAGTCAAAAAATTACTAAAATAACATGTTTCCAAACGAGACCTGACTCCTGCTTTAATTCAATTTTTGTCATTGAATCTTATTTTCACAAAGATAAAAAAATAATTTTTTATCTCACTTTTAATTTAAAAATATTCTCCTCCCAATATAATTTCTCCAAAATATAATACACACATCTTTGGATACATTTGTTGGAAATAGTTATAAATTTTGGGTAAAACCATAATTTTATCCTAAATTTGGTCTATTTTTTAGGTGGGCCCCGTGCGTCGATTTTCACGGGTCAAAGTGGTAACGCGTTCTATGCCGCGTTGTGATTCACGTGATATATTTGGTTGCTCAAAACCATTACCGAGTGAATGGGAAATTGAAGCCAAAGTGTGCTCTATGGAAATGGAGTTTTGGTGGAAAACCTTTAAAGGTTTGAATAAGGCTTGTCCCACATTGATTTGGTGGGAAGTTTTGAATTGGTTTATAAGGCATGAGTTTGGTACTTGGGGTGTACCCCAAGGGGTACCCAAGTGTTTTAGAGGGAGAGGTTATTGGCAAAATGGGCTAGACCCATTGGACTCAAAAATCACTACACGCGCGCCGTCCGTCCGTCCGGTCGGTCGGGCGGGCTGGGCTTGGGCACAGGTGTGTGGTTGGGTTGGCCTTGTCCAGCCCAATACTAATCTTTTTGGGTAAAAAATATTTAAATTTAATTTTATTTTTGGTAAAATAAAATCCAGAATTCAAATTAAACTGGTTTGGTTTTTCTGTACATCCAAACAGGGCCCTTCCCGTATTAAACCGGAAATAATCTGATCCGGATTTACTGTACACCCAAACAAGGCCCTTCCCCTTTTTTTATCTGTTTGAATTGTAACCCAACAGATTCAAATCTGTTTGAATTTAAAACCAGCAGGTATCATACCTGTTCAATTCAAAACCTAGAGCCACCATTCCATCTATAAATAGGACAGCCCTCATTTGGATTATGAGAACTCTAATTTTTCGTCTTTCATAATTCTGAAAACATTCTCTTCATGTTGTTGCATTATTTTCTTGTCAGAGAGAGTATAAACACTTAGTGTGTTCGTTAGGCAAACAATTTGTAGTGCTGCTATTGTTTGTAGTAGATCATTTTATCCTGGGAGATAGATGTCCAAATTCTGAAAGCACCGTGGAGAAGACGAATCTATCTTAAGGACACAGTGTCAAATACTGGACTTAATCAGATAATTATTTAAAGAAATTAATCAAGTAAGTTGTTTAATTTATTATTTTGTTTTATTTATTTAAATCAGATTTTAATTTTGTTTTTGCAACAAAATAAAATGTGTTTTTATTTTTATTTCAAGTTTGATTTTTGTAATCAAACAAATTCTCTCATATCCTTTATTTCTTTTTATTCTGGTTGTTGTTTAGTACACAACAGAATTTAATTTATTTAAATACAGTGAAAATTGTTCAACAACATTATGGATCAAGCTTCTATCTGATTGGAAAGATATCTACTTCAATTGGTCTCATGAATCTCATCACGAGTTTTATTTCGATAATTCAAATCATGTTATATAGATTTTATGTCAAATTAATTGGGTAATCGTAATCATATGATCTTTTTACATTTATCTTTAAAAAATTAGTAACTAATATTGTTCTAATAAAAATGGTCCATATTTTTTTAATACAATCTCATTTTTATTAAATGTATATATTTTTTGTACATAAATAGTTTACATGTAAAAACAAACTTACAAAATAAATAATTAGAATAACTAAATTAAAATCCATGATAATACCAAACACTTGAAAATAATATTATAGTGCTATTTTTATAATTATGAATCACAAGAATGGGGTAGCGTTTGGCAAAGTTTTATAATTATAATTTGATAATAGAATTATATTTTGAATTTGTAAGTTTTGGAATTATAATTTGAAAAGAGAAAATTTGTTTAATTATGAATTTTAAATGGAGCTTTGAATTGAGTTTTGAATTTTTGATGTAACATATGGAATGAAAATAATTGTTTAGTTATGAGTTTTGAAAAAAGCTTTCAAAACTTAATTCAAAAACTTATAACTCATAACCAAACACACAACTCAAAATTCTATTCAAAATTCATAACCAAACTCTTTTTAAAATTTGATTCAAAAAAATAATTTGTCATTTTGGTCTAGAAAAATAATTTATATATTTAAAAAATATCAAAAATAAATACATATTTTTTTTTTCAAATAACAGGTAGCGATTGACAAGTGACAAAAAAAAAAAAAAAATACTGTTTCAGTCAACCGATCAGACAATCGGTTGGACATTCGGGAGATGTTCGGGGGACAACCCAAAGTGCAAATTCAAAAATCAAATACTCACACTATCAAACATACATTGGAATGTGTTTTCAAATATGACGTTGGAGTTAATTTTTAAAAATTTCAACCAAATATAATATTGGAATGTAGGGATGGAATTTTAAACTTTAATTAACAGGTGTTTGGCTTAACATATATAAGTGTATTTATTTAATCCATATTACTTTTTTTATTTTTTCATATATCTTTTTATAAAAAATATATTTATTTATTTCAAATATAGTAAGAGAATCATAAGAGCTAATTTTTGTAAAAAAATAAAAAATTGTTTAGATTATACACAAAACCGGACATGTTTTGAATTGGAACGAAACCGGTTGCTTAAAATATCACGAAAATCATTTTCCTCTCTTTCTTCGTAAAGGGTAGTAGTAGAGGGAGAACAAGACAAAACCGTGTCTTTTTTTTATCTTAGTTTTTCTTCTCTTATCTACTTGTTTGAACGAGGACCCAACTCAAAGTGTTCTCTTCTTTCTCTCCTCCATTATTATAAACACTCTGCGTCTAAAATTTTCCAGAACCTGCTTCATCTCTCTCTCTCTGTGTGGTGGCCATCGTGTCTCCTCTACTTTTTCACAAAAAGAGTTTCTCGTACACACAACTCAGAATAGCAACCAAAAACACACATACACAGAGAAAACCAAGTATAGCTTGTGTGTAGAAACCTAGTTATGGTCGTGTCCTCAACATACGAAGAAGAAGATAATAATGGAAGAAGCTAACAAAGCGAAGCGTTCTATCACAGATCTGGCGCACTCTCGAGTATTCGTTTCTGGGTTCTATTGCTGGGGTTGGGAGTTCCTCACTGCTCTCTTGCTCTTTAGTGGTTCCTTCTAAACAACACAAACTTGAACATCCCCAAAAACAAGATTAAGGAAATTCGAGCTGTCCCCAGATCTCTTGTTGTTTTACTAGATTGTTATTGTTGTTTTTTCAGATTTGTTTTGATTTCATAGATTATTTTTTGTGGGTTTGGTGATTGATTGATTTGGTGAGTGTGGGAGATGGGGCAGAGGTCAGTTCCGGCGCCGTTTCTTACGAAGACGTACCAGTTGGTGGATGATCCGAGCAGCGACGACGTCGTGTCGTGGAACGAAAGCGGCACGACCTTTGTGGTCTGGAAAACAGCTGATTTCGCTAAGGATTTGTTGCCCAATTACTTCAAGCACAACAACTTCTCTAGCTTTGTTCGCCAACTTAACACCTATGTAAGTAACCTCACCTCTTTTTAATTACCTTCATTTCTTTCTCTAAATTTATCAAAATATTCATTTTATATTCTGATTTATTACTATTTGTTATAAAAAAAACTAAGGCAGTTTTTAGTGTTCAATTTTTTTGTCATGGTTAGAGTCCAAAAACTATAATCAATTAACCTAATTAAAAAAAAAAAAATCAATGAACTAGTTTTTTTTACTTTAAAAAAATCCCATTAATTTAATTAAAATCTTTATAATTAAAAATAATAATAATTAAATACTGCTGGAATTATAGAATTTTTAGTACAGAATAATACACAAAAATGAAATGTATAGCCCATATCAAATATGGTTAATCTATAATAGTATTGGATATTATCTTATTGCTTGCTTACAATTGTATGCAACTGTTAAATCTCATATGTCAATACATATAAGTCATAAAGCTTACTTAAATATTGGATTTAATATGATGTTAGGCAAGAATAATTGTTGTATCCATATTTGTCTTTGAAATTTCATAGGTTTTAATTCTAGTTTTTTCTTAAATGTTGAAAAAACTGTGGTTTTTAGGTGAGATTGTGTGAAAAGACCAAATCATCATAGAGAAATGGTATTAGGTGAGGGTTATAATGGTAAATTTCGGAATTAGATAAATTGACCAGATTAAGGTCTACGAAGGGTAGGAGGAGGTAACACACACACAACTCTCATCCGCTGAGATGTCCGGTCCAACCAGCTACGATATAGCTGTCGGGTAGTGGGTCCTACTTCGATATTTGATAATGTTTTTCACAAAAAAAAATTCGCAATCCTGGTTTAGCGTAGAAAATGAGGAACGTCTAGAATCCACCACAAAAGTACAATACATACATGCGTGATACATATATATATATATATATATAGTCAACCTGGTGGGCCCACTCTCATGAGAATTTATTAGTTGGTTTAAGTTTTTTTTTTTTTCAAAGAAGTTAAAAGTCATTTTTTAATATTTTATAATTTTTAATTTATTTTTAGTCATATTATTTTTTATATTTTATATATATATATTTTTAAAAAAATTAAAAAAATAATTTCTAATTATCGTCCTAAAACACTTCCATATCGTATTGTGATGGATCAAATTCATAACTTTATATTAAATAATTAAAAAATATAAGAAAATATGATAATTTGTAATTGATCATTTGTGTCCTCGGCCATCTAATAATTTGTCCACTCTCAGTGATGGCGTGCCCCAAAAGGTTGGCGCCTCCCTTTAGCTTTCCTATTCCTGTCCTTGTCTAATCCTCCGACAATGTTTCCTTTCCTTTCCTTTCCTTATATTTGTTTGTTTATTTTTTTTCCAGCTTTAGGACATTTGTAATAGTTTTTTTTTTTTTTAAAAACAATTAAAAATGCAATTATCTTTTTATTCTAAATAATATTTAAAAATATATTTTAATGTTTTTGAGGATATTTTTTATGTGTCACTAATATATTAGTATTAAAAAAGGTGAGGCTATTAATATAATAAAAATATTAAGTACTTGAAAAATTGATTAGAATTAACCATTTATTTGAATGTCATTTACAGTGGGTTTGAAAAAAATTTCATTTTTAATAAATTTGTAAAAAAAAAATAACACTTTCCACTTTTAGGACTAGAAAATTAAAAAAAAAAAAAAATTCAGAAAAGACAAAAGAAAATTAAAAAGTTTTATTTTTTATTTTATATATATATATTTTTAAAAAAATTAAAAAAATAATTTCTAATTATCGTCCTAAAACACTTCCATATCGTATTGTGATGGATCAAATTCATAACTTTATATTAAATAATTAAAAAATATAAGAAAATATGATAATTTGTAATTGATCATTTGTGTCCTCGGCCATCTAATAATTTGTCCACTCTCAGTGATGGCGTGCCCCAAAAGGTTGGCGCCTCCCTTTAGCTTTCCTATTCCTGTCCTTGTCTAATCCTCCGACAATGTTTCCTTTCCTTTCCTTTCCTTATATTTGTTTGTTTATTTTTTTTCCAGCTTTAGGACATTTGTAATAGTTTTTTTTTTTTTAAAAACAATTAAAAATGCAATTATCTTTTTATTCTAAATAATATTTAAAAATATATTTTAATGTTTTTGAGGATATTTTTTATGTGTCACTAATATATTAGTATTAAAAAAGGTGAGGCTATTAATATAATAAAAATATTAAGTACTTGAAAAATTGATTAGAATTAACCATTTATTTGAATGTCATTTACAGTGGGTTTGAAAAAAATTTCATTTTTAATAAATTTGTAAAAAAAAAATAACACTTTCCACTTTTAGGACTAGAAAATTAAAAAAAAAAAAAAATTCAGAAAAGACAAAAGAAAATTAAAAAGTTTTATTTTTTATTTTTAGTGAATTTTTAAAACAATTTTATTGTTAGATCCATCTAAATTAGAGGGATCTGAAAAACAAAAATTCTAACACAAATCTTAAAAAATTCACTAAAATTAAAGTATTTTTTAGTTGTTACCAACAAATATTCTTTATCTCGATGTCATTGTTGGTTCTCACCAGATTCAAGTTGGATTCTTGTTCACAATTTTGGTCTAGACGATAAATGCATCACCCTGAGAAATTGTGACAGAAAATGCAAATTCTGTGTACCCTTCTATATAGACTAGCCAATATTAGTGGTGGATGTAAACAATGTGCTTATAATTTTACATCTAGAATTTTAGACATTTTAAAATGAGAAAAATAAGTTAAATTTGAAAATTATTTAGCAGTTTTAGTAGTTATTTTATGAACATTATTGGGAATTTTTTTTTTACAAAGTTTATAATGGTATTTTGAATTGTAGATAGTACTATACATTAATTATTGTCTTATTGTCATGTGGTTGATAACATGATATACCAATGACACGAGGAAAAGCTTGTACACAATCTACAGAGTAGTATATCAATATCATCCATTAATATCCTATACATTAATTATTGTCTTATTGTCATGTGGTTGATAACTTGATATATCAATGACACGAAGAAAGCTTGTACACAATCTACAAAGTAGTAGTATATATACTATATATCATCAATTAATGTCTGACTTGTGTTTTGAGTAGGGTCATAAATACCTACATTTTAATTTGGCAAGCCAATGCTATATCAGGGCTTCTAGTGACCTTGACTTAAAAGGCCATGTTTGTTTATTAGATTAAGGCCTGATTTGGAACTTAAAAAAAAAAAAAAAAAAAGAAAAAAAGAAAAAAAGTTAAAAAGTCAAAGAATTATTAAAAAAATTAAAAAATTATCATTATTTATCAAAAAATATAAAAAAATTAATATACATAATATTAAAATACAAATCAACGTTTGAAAGGGAAAAAAATTAATTACATGTGTATATTCATTAAGTTGAATGGTAAAGTTGGGCCTATGGGGGCTCACCATGGGTCCCTTTTTTGATAATTCGAAACGTTTTAATATGTAGAACTCATCTAGTACTATATGCTTGTAAAAAATCACGTCTATCGGATATCGGTAACTACATGATTAAATCAGTTTTGTATAAAAAATAGATGGTGTTATAGTTAACAGTTGACAAAAAAAAACTAACACGATCAGATAGCTATCGACATCCAATCAACGTGATTTTTTTATAAGTATATAGTACTCGATGAGTTCTACACATTAAACGGTTTCGATTAGAGAAACGAGACCTGTGGCGGGTCCCTACCGGCCGAACAACACCGTCCAATCAAAGCCCGAAAAGGAGGCAATCTTTTCCCATCTCCTACCTAGTCCACTGCAATGCCTAACCCGTGCGGCCTACTTCACTATCTTTTCTTACACACTCATTTATATAATTTTTTAATATACATTTTTTCATAAAAAGTAAAAAAGTTAACCAAAACATTCATATTTTTTTCTTCAATTTTTTAGTCTAAAAAGATAAAAAATACACTTATTTAAGACACTCTAAACAACTCCTAAGTTGAATGAGATATGAGATTATGAATGTAGTGTGCTTGAGTGAGGTAATTACTATTGAAGTAGTATTTAAAGATTTAAGATAAATTGTATTGGGTGGTGTACTAGTGTATGATTTTCGTTGGTTTGAAATTTATGAAATCAAGTAAAAAAAAATTATTATATAAATTATGATTTTGTTAGTATTTTTGTAAAATAGAAGGTAAAGTAATATTTTTCCTTTTTAATTCTATGGGATTAGACTAGCAATACTACCTAGCATTGCTAATACTACATAACATTGCTAATCCTAAGCTATTACTAATGCCATAATTTTTTCTCTAAATAAACATGCTTTTGATGGGATCCATGGAATTAACAAGTATTGGTTCATGATCTTGCTGTTCAAAATTTGACATTAATTTTTAAAAATTCATTCATATTATACTGATTTTTATTGATTTTTTAAAAAATAAGAAAGATCAAGGAGTAATAATCACCTTTTGTTTCTAATTTTCGAAAAATATTTTTCAAAAAATTTTACTTTCTTATTTTTTGTGTTTTTTTGTTTTTACTGAATTTTTTTAATATTTTAAACAATTTTTTTACTTTTTAGACACACCTAACATAAATACACTTAAACAGTAAAAAAATTATAAATTTTTTAAAAAAAAATTCACTAAATACCAAAAATATAAAAAAAATTATAAGAATTCAGTATGTTTTTTTGTATTTTTATGTATTTATTAATTTTTTGAAATATTTTTTATAAATTTTTTACTTTTTAGATACATCTAAGTAAGGTGTATCTAAAAAAGTAAAAAAATATTTAAAATTTAAAAAATATTCACTAAAAATAAAAAAATACGAAAATAAAAAAAATTAATTTTTAAAAAACTTAATCCAGAAAATTCAAATTAAACACACTGAATTACTTTTTTATATTGGAGTATAAAATTGTAATATTCTAATGCTGTACTGTTTTCTCAGGGCTTTCGAAAGACCGTGCCCGACAAATGGGAATTCGCCAACGAGAATTTCATACGAGGCCAAAAAGAGCTCCTCACGAAGATCCGTCGCCGTAAGGCCGTGACGTCATCCCCGGCCGGTGGAAAATCCCCCTCCGCAGCCGCCATCGGCAGCCCTTCCTCGCCGTCGAATTCCGGCGAGGACCTAGGGTCCACCTCCACCTCGTCTCCGGATTCCAAGAACGCGGGGTCGGTGGAGGCTCCGGCGAGGGCCCAATTCGCCGACTTGTCGGACGAGAACAAGAAACTGAAGAGAGACAACGAGATGCTGACCTCGGAGCTCGCGCAGACGAAGAAGCAATGCGACGAGCTCATCTCTTTCCTCACCAAGTATGTCAAGGTTGCCCCTGATCAGATCAATCGCATCATGGGGCAAGGAAGTTTTGGGTTCACCTGTGATGAATTGAACGGTCAGATCGAGACCACTGGTGATGACGACGACGACGACGAAAATGCTGAAGAGAAAAGCGGAGAGGGTTTGAAGCTGTTTGGGGTGTGGGTGTATGGGAATAAGAAAAAGAGGGGTCGCGATGAAAAATTGGGGTTTGGAGGGACCAATCGCAAAGAAATGAAAACTGTTGACTATGATGATGCGCCGTGGATGAAGATCTCTACGGCCCCAGGGGAAACGGGCAAGGTCTGTAACTGACCAATGCGCTTGTGACGCGTAAGCAACAAAGAGGGAGGTGCACTGGAGAAATAAATAACTGTTTAGTGTGGTGATTAGTACAAGATTAGAATAATGTAAATTAGAAAACAAACAGTGTTCGGCTGTAAGGTTGGCCTGTGATGTTGAAGCAATAAGGACAACTTTGGAAAAGTTTTCGAGGTTGGTTGTGTAGGAAAGTTTATAGTTGATGATAATGACAGAGATAGAGATCAAAAGCAAATGGGTGAGTCTCTCGTCTTAGTTGCAGATAGATCATACACATGTAAACATTTCCTACTTTCTTAGTTAACTGAAACAAAATGTTGTAAGAAAACACTTTATATGTGGAATCTGTATGCAAGTTTTTATGTGTCTATTTCTTCCCTGAAGCTTTGATTTCGCTGTTGTTATTCCTACTTTGGTGCTTGCTTGCTTGTTAGTAAGAATCTTCTGTCCCCAAATAATTTTATCCTTCCGTTTCAATTCACTAACAATCATTGAATATATTTTGAGATTTTCACATTTGAGATTCTTATATGATCTAATGATTGTGAGTGAATTGGAACAGACGATAATATTATTTGGGGATAAAGAATCCTTACACATTGCTTGCCTAGTTAAATAGTTATTGCAATTGTTTGCATGTTTAACTTAATTAATAATGTAGTAAAATTTTTTAACACTTTTCACTTATTTTTGTTAAGTAGTGGAGCGACTAGTGATGATGCATGAGTGTGTTTTGTTATAATTTGTAAGCAATATCACATAATATTTCAAGATTGTCTAATAATTTTTAAATTTGATTTATTAGATTTTGTCACCAATAAATAAAATGATAGATAAGTATCAGTGAGTCCTTTAAAAACAATCTGTTAGTACTACATTGGACTCATATAGTAGTAAGTGAGACCTATTACACCAATATTGTTTTGACAAATAAGACGATAAACATAATATGATAAGTGTAAGATTATTAAAAAGAAAAAAAAGTTGATAAGAAATCTATTTGTATAATATTTTTCTTTATATTAAAATATAAATTACAATAACCTTCTTAAGGTTTTTGAGGTTTTGAAAATTACTTCTCACTTGAAATTTCAAATTACATAATAATTTATTCTGTTGGTAAGGTCTCGTTTGGGAATAAATTATTTTAATAATTTTTTAGCTTTTTATAAAAAAATGTACTAAAAAGTAGAGAAAGTGATGTGACAATTTATAGTGACTTTTTAACTTTTTAGCTAAAATATGTAGTTACCAAACGAGACCTAAGTCTATTGTTAAATCAATTAAAATACTGAACATTTCATTTCCAATTCTGCCACATATCTATAAAAAAAATTATTAAAATTTTTTGTAGAATTAAAATATATAAATAAGATTCATTCAGCATATTAATTTTAAATATACATTTTACATTTCATTTTTATGATAAAATTCAGATTAAATTTTCATCACATCTAAAATTATTTTATTTTTTCTCCGCTGGGTCCAGCCCCTTTTTTTAAGCAAAAAAAATGAGTCCATGCGTCCAGCCCATTGTACCAACAAGCTTCTGGGTACTGAAATGATGAGCCTTAAACCACCCAAGGCTGGGCCTGGGCTTGTAAAAATTTCGACCACTCACCTGACCCGACCCGCCACTCTTGACCGATAATATACATACCCATATGTTAATCACCAAATCGTATCTACTCTGAACCCAAAGCTTGTACAGAGGAGAGCTCATCGCTTCAGGACGATCATCAAACCGGACAATGGTTCGTTTCTTCATTTTAAACCCTGGCTTTGCTTCGTATTGATCTTCTTCTCCTGTACCATACATACTTTATGAATTGATTTACTTCTGCTCAAAATTAGGTTTAAGCTGTTCAGTTCCTTTCTTCGATTTGATTCTGTCTTAATCCCTCAGGCCCGTTTGTTTGGAGAGTTAAAGGGGGGATTGAGATTGGTAGTGAGCTGGTACCCATTAACATTGTGTTTGTTTTGAGAGATGGGAGGGATCGATAGTGAGCTCCAGATTATGAATGCTAAGGGATTCGGATTAGAAAAATAGTTCGCCGGCCTAGAAATTTTTTATTTTCTTTTTTATATGGTGGGCATTTTTTTAAAATATTTTTTTTTAAAATTTTTTGTTAAGAAAAATCATTATTTTATTTGTTTTATTTTTTTTCTTGAAATTTTTTTATTTATTTTTAAATTTTTTACATGGTGGACATTTTTTTTAAAACATTAATGTTTAATGTTTTAGTATTTTTTTATTTGTTTTATTATTTTATATAAAAATAGTTTAACAATTTCTACACTAACAACTATTATAAAAACAAACAAAATTTTGCTTAATCCCCTCACTATCAATCCCCTCATTGTGAATTCCCTCCATTCTACCTCTAAAAACAAACGGGTCCTTAGTTGTGTGTATGTACTGGTTACAAATTTAATTTTAGGGATCGGAATTTAGTGCCTTGTTTTGTTCGTGTTTCATTCGATCAGGTTTGTGTTTCGGTTGATAAAATTTATGTCATTTCATGTAAATTAGGCTTGTCGAGCAGCATATAGAACCAATTTTAAGATCAGGTTTGTTAAGAATAAAATTTACAGCTTGAAGATCATTTAATTATGGATTTAGGTCATTTTAATGATGAAAGATAAAAGAAAATGTGTCAAATCATGAGTTGAAGAACAGTAATGCCCATCTGAGCTAAGATGGGTTAATCTACTTCAATTAAGGTTGAACATGATGTAGTGTAGCTAGAAATTCATGTCCTTTCGATAATAGCAAGTCAGACAAATTATGATGACCTGAGTAGTACTATCAAGTATGAGATATCACTAGGTCATTAGTTTAATAGTTTCCTTGGATAAAATTTTATGTTTTTAACAATTTATGATAGCTTCTGTATTGGATATCTTCACAAGTTTTGCATGTAAGGAGCTGATGTTTGGGGACAATTAGGGCCTGTTTGGTTGTCCCAAAATGTGAATTGAGATGCTTTAGAATTGGCTTATTTAAGAATTGGACAACTAAATATGTTTGTTGTAAAACTGAAACAACTAAAAAATTTAAGCTTACTTTCTTTATGAAAATTATAAAATTTGTTTTTTTCTTTTAAATGCCTACATTTATTTAAATTAACCCAAATGGAATAATACAATTTGTGTAACGAAACAACCTCTTAGAGACTATAGTAGTTTGGAGGCTAATATAGTTTCACTTTGACTCTATGATAGCCCAATTTTTTTGAGATCCAATCATGAGGCTTACTAAGGCTATCTATGGCCAGCTTTGGGTTTGAATTGTGAGCAAAGACAGACTGTGTCTCTCATATCTGGATTAAATTGACTAATTTTACCCCTTTTATGGCATAAACATATTTATATAAAGTTTGTCATGGCGTGAAATTTTAGTGAGATTCAGCTGGGCGCTGTGTTTCAGATATGCTTTGACCACTGAATGTTGCAAATTAGAAACCAGGTAACACCATGCTGGCATGCTCTTCCTTCTGCCAGCTCTGCTAATTATAGTTTGATATTTCTGGGCGTCTTCGTAATTTCATTTCAGGTTCCTTTGATTATTTAAGTATTTATGATAGGGTATTTACTGTAGTTTATTCTAACACCCTATGGTTTCACATACTTTGACCATTATATTGGGCCTTTATTCTATTTGTTTAGTAAAACAGTCAAATTGATAATTTAATGAGAGAAAGGCGTATTGTGTTTGATCGTTCATCATTTTCCCACACTTTATTGTGATATCATATAGTTGTAGGGGACTTTAAGTGGATGCCATATCATTATTTTTGCATAGCTACAGAATACAGATGCAACTGTAGTTCCATCGTCCCCTCCTCTCTTTTAAGTTTGAAATCTTTTCCCCATTTATAGCTTTTACTTTGCCTGTTCAGTAAATTAGATATTTCTTTTAAGCTTTCTAGGATGCATATTTGTTTGCTGAAGTGTTTCATTGAATTTCAATACCTATCAGGCAAGCCTTTACAGAGTTGCATCTAGGAAAGAGAAACCTAGAGGACGTCATCATGGGTTAACTCAACAGAAGAGGCAAGAGATAAAGGAAGCATTTGAGCTTTTTGACACTGATGGCTCTGGTATTGAAATGTGTGCATGTGTGTATTAATATGCGTCTTGAACCTTTTATAATTTGTTGTTTGACTTGTGTTATCTAGGCACTATTGATGCCAAAGAGCTGAACGTTGCAATGAGGTAAGCACTATTGCCTTTTAGGTTAATGAGTAGTGCAAACATTGGAACTAATATAATTTCATTTCAGGGCACTGGGCTTTGAAATGACTGGAGAGGTAACATCTAAATCCTAATACCTACTTATTTTACACCAGATTCAGTGTAGGTTTTTTAACATGTACGCATTGTTGCCAAAGGAAAGAGGGACCTGCCTGAATAATTTAATGGGCCTCTCTCGCTCTCTTATAACCGTCAGTTGCTCTTTTTTTTTGATCGGCAACCGTCAGTTGCTCTTGTTGAATAGATTTAATTGGCACTGTATTTAAACCTTAACATAATCCTTTCTTTGCAATCCGATTACACTACTTTGGTCCTCAGTTTCAGCCTTCTAAAGTAATTTCACATGGCCTTTCGTTTCCCTTTTTAATGAAGTTTAAGATAAAGTTGTAGGTAGTCAAACTGTATTTTCATGAAAGAAATGATCATTTTTAAATCTTAATTATATCATCTACTGTAGTTAAGTCTTTCTGTCCTCTAATAAAAGAGTAAGGCTTTTTCCAGTTGAGTGTTTTCTTCTTCTTAAATCTTTACCTAACTAATGAGGTGAACTAGTTGGTAATTTGACTGAGAGGCTGAGATAACACATCAGATTTTGGTTGAGTTCGAAACTGGTTTGGATCTACTGGTCACCTGATCCAATTTTGGGATTGCTAAGTAGTCTTGTCTTGGAACTTAACACTGGTTAACTGGTGATCATCACCAACAATTACGTACTTGAAGGGTTAGCATTCGTAATTTTTTTTTTTGATTCATAATTTAGTCTTGCAGAAATTATAAAGCTGGAGCTACTGCGTACTGTAGATTACTGGCTAAGTGCTGAACTGGATGTTTCATTTCAGAGATCTTAGACTCTTCTTTCCTATGGATATTCCTTCACTTGGATGTTAAAAGTGGAAATATAGATCTAGGTTCTGTTTTTATTTTAGCATCTCTCTCCTCTATAAAGGGTCTGTTCTCTGTTCTGTGTCTTTCGGCTATTTTTTTATTCATATGCTTCCAACTCTCTCTTAATATGCTGTTGTTCCTACCATGTCATCTCTGCACGTACTTAATTAAATTTAATTTTCTATTAAAGATGAGGAAATTTTATTCTTTCCTGATTGTTTCTCTAGATAAAAAGTAAATGTGTACTCTCAACTTTTTTTTTATTTTTTTTTGCATTGTTGTACTTAACTCTCTATTACAGAAATTAGGACTTCCAGCTAACATCTCATTTTATTTTATGATTCAGCAAATCGATCAAATGATTGCTGATGTAGACAAGGATGGCAGTGGTGCAATTGACTTTGATGAATTTGTGCACATGATGACAGCCAAGATTGGAGAAAGGGACAGTAAGGAAGAGCTTACAAAAGCGTTCCACATCATTGACCAAGATAAAAATGTTAGATACTGATTAAGAACACCTTGTTTTGTCTTTTTGTTGTTGGCCACTGATTTTATGTCATTTGAATATAGGGAAAGATATCTGCCTCAGACATTCAGCAAATTGCAAAGGAGCTTGGCGAGAACTTCTCTGACAAAGAGATTCAAGAGATGATCGAGGAAGCAGATCGTGATCGTTAAGTCTACCTTTTCCTATTTTGATTTGCAGTATTCTTTAAGCTGTGTGCTTCATGTTTTTGTTTGAACCACCTGGCATATCATATTTGAGTTTCTTTGTTCCTGAGTTTGAGAACTATTTTGTTTGTGCCACTCTCTGTCACGCGCGCACACACACATGCAAAGGTTTGCAGAAGCACACAATTCAACACATGTACAGGGATGGTACTCGGGAAACAAAAATACAAAGAAGTGGGCATTGGCCCTGATACATAAGCAAAAGAAAAGAAAAGAAAAGCAAAACCAGATTGAAGGGTTGTAATTACATTATGAGTTGAAGAGCCAAAACTTATCTTTACCCAAAATGTGAATGGGAAATCCCACTTTTGGAAGTCAGAAAGAGGATGAAAAATATCTGGAATCAGTAGTTTTGTTGCATTGCTTTTCTCGTCCTCTCTAATTTTTATTCATCTCCTTGGTTTCGCCACGGCACATGATTGTAAAACTCACCATTATATGGGTCTCAAATGCAGTCAAGTACATGGGAGAAGTCCTTGGTAATTAAGAAAAGCACTACCTTATGTTCAAAATTGTTCTTTTATTGGTACTTTTTTTCACAATTTTACCATTCTTATTAATTTGATGGATTTTGGAACATACAGGGGATGGAGAAGTAACTGTGGATGACTTTATGAGGATGATGAGGAGAACTTCCTATGGATATTAGAATTGAACTAGATGTCTGTACAATGTTGTTTGATAACGGTTTATTTTACTATGGTTCATGATTAAGAACTATGATGCTGGATTTGAAACATTAAGGAATGATGTATGTTTTTATTTTGATTACATTGGAATGTTTTCAGCTCTTTCACGTTGTGTTTCGTTGGGGGATTTGGGAAGGGATTGGGAAAGAAAAAGGGAAAAGATGTGTGAAATTATGTGAAATATAGATATATTTTATTTACATTTCACATGTTTTTTTTCTTTCTCTTTCTTTTTCCAAATCTCTCAACTGAACACAGCGTCAATGTATAAAATCATTCTGTAGAAGAGTTCTGAATCTATTACATGAAGCAGGATCAACAATCTGCTCTGGTTCGGCATGGGATGAATCTGGCATAGAACTCACTGTAGATGATGAAGCATTTTCAAGCTTGATACCAGAGATTATGTTGGATTTTGTTTTTTGTTTTTTGAGAATTGATGTTGAATTTTGTTGACACAAGGACGATGCTGATTGGCCCAACTCTGCAGGGCCTTACGTTATCATCAATTAATTAGATGTTTGCTGCCACAATTTTTTACATCTTCGTTGGAAGACACTGGCAAAAAAAAAAAAAACAAAAACAAAAAGGTGTCCTTTTTTTAAGGCCCAGAAAAATCAACTCAGTTTTAACGTTTGTCCCCAAGAGCATTCGGTCAGCCCTACACCTATTTGCCATCGAATCCGTCTCTTTGGTGGTTCAAAAGAAATTGAATACATAGCAGAATGATAAGAAATTGAATACATAGCAGAATGATAGGCATGTTTGGTGTAATTTTTTACCCAAAAAAACAAAAAAAAAACAGCTTTTGTGAGGTTTTTTTAACTTAATAATAATTTTTTTATAGCTTTTTTGAATTATTTTTACCTTATAAATTTTTAGCAGAGCTTGTACCAAACAGTAGTAAAAAATTGCAGATAAAACAATTTGTTAATAACATTATAAATTACACTAAACAGATCTAAAGTGGTTGAAATCAATGAATCACGAGGAATTTTCATTGGTTCTCTGTTTTTGTGAGAGATTACTTACTAGTAGTTTTAGAAAATAATGACCAATGTTACTATTTAAACCAATAAACAGTGTTTGTTTGGGATGACTTTTTAATTTTTTAGCTATTAATTTAGGGTAAAAAAGTCTTATTTGGAATAAATTTTTTGGATTTTTTTGACTTTTTTGAGAGAAAAAATGGGGAAATTCTATTTCCACCACCTTAATAAACTCAGTCAACACACTTAATGAAAAATTAGATTAATAACAATTATATCCTAATTAAAAATTACTATAATAGCCATTGATCAACACTTCTAATATTATATATACAAATTCTCTATACATATCTTTTAGAAATAAAAATATCTCAATATACACTTTTTGAAACAAAAAAATTAAATCTTAATTTTTTTTTTTGTAGTCACTTTGCTTCTTATATACTCTGTACTCCTCTCTGTTATTTGCAAACAAAACATCTCCTCTATTGCTTTAATCTTTAAGTTTATACTCAATTATTAACATCGTTTAATTATTAGTTCAACAATTTTTATTTGATTTTGATGAACACTCCCAATATATTTTTTTTTTGCGTTTTTTAGTCGAAAACACAGTGCCGAATTTGTTAAATTAATTCGGTTATCAAATACTGAAATAATATGAATAGTTCGTCAGTAGAACTATTCGGTCTTAGAGTTCCGAAAAAAATTAATATTTTCGGTCCTAGAATTCCGAATTTTGTTATTATTTTCGGTTTTTATTGGCCGAATTATTTTACTTACTTCGGCTCTGTAGAACCGAATTGAAATTTTCCCCGGACATGCACTGAAGAACCTAGGAAAGGCGGGTTGAAGTCAATTAAAGAGGATAGTGGCGACATCGTCAAGAATATTTCCAAGATATTTTTGCACTGAAGAACCAAGTCAATTTATATAATTGGGGCATCGTCCAATGTGACATCTTCCCTAGGGAAGTGCAGATTTTTTTTTTTTTGATTTTCTGTTTGAACTTCTTCTTCTTCCCTCATGTTTGAAGTAGAAAGGTAAATTGGGGTCACTTTGGTCTTCACGAAAGTGGGTGGAAGTAGAATTGTAAATTGGGACAAATTAAAGTGTGTGTATTTTGAGGGTAAAGTGTGTGTACATATAAGTGAAGGATTTATTTGTAATTTTAAGGACGTGGATTGAGATAATTACTTAATAATTAAATTAATAGAGATGTGTATTGAGAAAAGATTTGCCCTGAATTTATTAGGGTGGTGGAAATAGAATTTCCGAAAAAATGAAATGACTATGGTTTGAATGTGATATTTTGTGTTATTAATTTTTTAGTTTAGTTTAGTTTATTTTATATTCTTGTGTCTAAAATAGTTTTAAAAAAAAAATTCTCAACTTTTTATGCTAAATGAGTGCATACTTTTGCTCTTGATGATGATTGTTTATAGAGTGTTTCTGGCGCATAGTAACATGATATTTATGATATTTTAAGGTATTGTGAAGAATGAAGAATGAAGAATGAAGAATGCAGAATTTATAATTTTATATTAAGTAATTGAGAAACATAAGAACATGATGATTAATAAATGAGTATGAACCATGGCAACGGATTGAATAGTTTTTCCGGGATGATGTATATGTTTGAAGAGTGGGTTGTTGTCCAAAAAATGGTCTTTATTGCATGGTAGGGGTGTTCTTTTCATTCATTCAATTCAAGTCATGCGAATGATACCCTGTTCAAAATTTCTGCTACTGAACTAGTCTTGTTCAGTTATAGCCCTACCCATTGCTTGCTAATAAGCCACGAGAATACATTGAACGATGGCGGAGGAGGATGCTCTCTAGGATTACGAAGTTGTGCTACAGTTCACTCGTTACTCAACCCATAAACCATTATTCAACCACTCCTCACGGAACTCACATTCTTCGTCTGTTAAATCTCTGCCGCCGAGTAGTCGAAGACTTGAAGCCACTCAAATCTCTCCTCCTTGTGCACGGTCTAATCGACCACCAACCACTGATTGTAGAATTTTTCAGGCGATGTTTTGATCTGGGTTCTCCCGAATTAGTTCTCTCTGCTTTTGCTGTAATCGAAAAGCCTAGTGTGTTCTTGCAGAATTCAACTGTTAGGTCTCTGTGTAATGTTGGGTTATTCGAAGACGCCTTGTCTGTCTATCAAAAATGTCGAATTTCGGGATGCCCTTCTGATAATTTTACGTTTCCTTTTGTGATCCTTTTGTGATAATTTACTATGAGAGAAGTTATTATTTTATAAACTCACTATTGAAAATGACACCTTCAAGGGATTACTAGTTCAACAGGCAACAGGTCATACATCGAAAATTGTGCTTTTTTAATTATTGTTTAACACACCATACTTGGCAATTTCCACTCCACATTTTGTTTATTCTTTTTAATTATTGTTTTTTTATTTTTTATTTTTTTAAGACATAAATATAAATTGTAAGAAATAAAATGTATTGTGTTGTTTTATTAAAGAAATATATATTTGAAATTGAAATTAAAACTCATAAATATAAAGTTAAGAATAAATTTATAATTAAATTTTATAAACATCAAAATAAATATATTAAAGTTAGTTTTAAATTTTTTTTCTTCTTAAATTTCAAATCCAGATCATTTTATTAATTATTTTATAAAACTCACAAATTTTATATAGTTTTCATGAATTTAATATCCACAATGAAATTATTTTTTTCCTCCATAAATTCATATGAATAGCTATGAATATGTTTTTACAAATTTAATATCTACAATATTTTGAAGCACAAATGGAGGATCTCTCATTTATCTCTTAAGTTGAGATGATAACTTGAGAGAGGTCAAACTCTTATAACTATACTTGGGAATATCTCTCATATATCAACATTTATTATTGACAATAAATGAATACATCAACAAAAATTATTTTTCTTTACCTACCGCAGCATGAGCAACATTTAAAATGACAATAAATGAATAAATCTAAATTACTTAATTAAGAAAATATAAAAGAGCTCCCAATTCATTTGCGCACACAATGAACAATAGTGTTTTTTTTTTTAATAATGTTTTAAGAAAGTATAAGTGAAATAGGGTGATTTTGATTTTTACAAATTCAAGAAATTCTCCAGGTAAGAATTTATCTGTCTCTATCTATGTCTTATTTTAACATTATGTGATATTTTTAATTTATAAATTTTAAGGTTTTGTTGGAACAACATTTCACCTAATTAAAGAAAAAAAATTATTGAATGGTAAGTTGAGTCTTATTAAGTAGTAAATGGAGTTTAATTGAATAGTAAGTGAAATATCATTAACTAGTAAGTGGAGTTAATTGAGTACTAGGCTATTTTAATTTTTTGCTATTTTAGTAGGTTATTTTATTTTTTGGTTATTTTAGTAGGCTAAAATATTTGTATTTTGGAAGATGCACTACTAAAATTTCAGCTTTTTGCGACGGTAAAATGCCGTCGCTAATACTCCTAATGCCGTCGCAAAAAAATTTTTGCGACGGTAAATGACTTTTTACGACGGCAAGAGGGGGGTCGCAACTGGGGGCGTTGCAAAAGAGTTTTTGCGACGGTATTTTTGCCTTTTGCGACGACACTTTGTAGTCGCTAATAATGTTTGAAATTCCTTTACTTTTTGCGACGGCACTATTTTACCGTCGCTAAAAATGTTATTTGAGACGGCAAAAAATACCGTTGCTAATAGTCTTTTTTTTTGCAACGGCAAGAACACTGTTTTTGCGACGGTGTGGTGCATGCCGTCGCAAAAAGTATTAAAAATATGAAAATTTCTATTTTGCAAGAAATTTTGCAACAATGTACTGCTGTCGCAAAATGTATTAAAAAAATAATAAAATTTCTATTTTAAATAATAAAATTTCTATTTTTTGCGACAATTTAGTGTCGTCGCAAAAAGTAAAACCTATAACAAAATCAATAAAAATATTAAAATTTTCTGTTTTTTGCAACCAAAATTTGATAGGTCGTTGAACACACCAAAAATAAACCCTAAACTACACCAAATTCTTTTAGAATAATGGCAAGTCCAGGTATCGATCAACATGGACAATTGTGAAATTAAACTAATTTAATTGTTAAATTCCTAAATTAATTTTGATAAAAAGATTGATTGTTCATAGCCTAATTTAATAACAAATAAATTAAACTAAGGAATTAAACTATCAATAATAAATGAAATTGGGTTACTGAATTAGGGGAAAAACTAGGGCAAAGAGTCCACCACTAGCCACGTAATTAGGGTTTCCAATTGAAATCAATTATGCTATGGTTTGAACGGATTAATGCTTCGCAACTACAAGCACAAAGCATTTAACAAGAAGATCATCACATTCAATGTACGAGCACGAACCATTTCAAGTAATACGAATCATTCACTCTAAACTAAGATAGTGATACGACTCGTTTCTCGTAGTGTGGTTCGTCTCATACCTTGAATGTGAAGGAATAGAAAACTCTTGTATGGATAACATTCAACAATCACAGAAAGTCAAATATTTGAAGAAATAATGAAAAATATATAAAAGAAACTTCTAAATCACCATACAAATGTTCAAACCTTTACATAATTAAGAATCAAAAAGAAAAACTAATTACATGGCCAGGGTTTCATCAAAACCCTAGAAAAGGAGACTAGCCACTCATGGAGGAGTGGAAGGAGGTAGATGGAGAAGGAACCACCATGGGAGACATGTTTGAAACTTCAAGTTCCTCTTCCTTTTCAAACCCTAGTCTCTCTCTTTAGGTCAAAACAAGTTCAGAACCCTAATCCAACCTTTTCCTTGCCTTTTTATACTTCTGATCCCTTCCAAACAGGTTTAAAAAGTCAGGCACAGTTTCCCAGAAAAAGTCAACGCACGTGCGGCTTGGTCAACTCTCTCCAAATTCTGTCTTTTTGCCCATTTTATGCTCCGACTATGTATAACCTGATTGACATTCAACACACATAAAGTATACGGTTTGGCCAACAAGTGAAGTTAAGAGATTCTAATTAACGGCCTCAATGATGTACAATTCGGCCTTAATCAGGCGTAGTGCCGTCACAAAAAAGAAAAAAACATCCTACAATAAAATTATTAAAAATATTAAAATTCCTCCATAATAATATAAAAATTCCTATATAAAAATAACAATTTCTCCATAATAAAATATTCTTCCATTCATAATTACACATCAACAAAATTATCCCACTACATAATATTCCATAATACATATATAATGTTTAAATACATGATTTTGTTCATAATTCAAAATAACATAAACCAAAATTAAATGTTTTTCTCATCATTCTTCGTAGATAACAAAAACAAAAGCTAGCCACATTCTTCACGGGCATGCATTCCACAAGAAGCACACTCCTATATGGGAAATATCTGAAAAATAAAAATAAAAATAATTAATAACAATATAATTATGTGTTAATGTTAATTACAAAAAAACATAAAAATTTAACTACTATAGCATCAAATACAACATTTTTTTTGTTAGCCATCAAATCCCACATGGATAATTAAACATCTCAATCAAATATAAAAATAAAAACTACTATCTCAATCAAATAGACATTCATTCCATCAAAACTGCCAAACAGCTTCTTGCAAACTTCACAACCACCGTAAAAGCTACAATGACTTCACAGACTTCCATGACAAAGCAAAATCCAACCAGAATTGGGTTCAGTACATATATTTTTAATAAGTAACATGGAAGTTTTATTTTAGCAGAGTGTATTCTAATTTTTGGCCTAATTCTTCCTTTGATGATCGATTCAACCTTATATTTCAACTCACCAACAAGTTTAGTGATGAGCGTAACGGCCCTATTGTTCTAATGGAGAAAAAAAACCTAAGATTAGCTTTCCAGGAAATTTCCAAATGAACTAAACAAAAAGGCATCAAGGAAGTTTCACCTGTATATACTAAATGTGTGTATACATATATATGAACTCTCCAGATAAAGGTCCTCCATGTCTTTAACCTAATCAAACAAAATCTTTAATGATAACTATTTAACACAACCACATAATCCATGCCTTCAAAAGAGTGCCCTTTCTGTCCCCAAGTACACCACATTTTTTTTTTTTTTTTTGGATCAGCTTCTGTCCCCAAATGCACCACATCAATCAAAGAGGAGCAACATTCCAATTCTTGTTGCTTAGCTTACCAAAAAACTCCCTTTTCACCCACTAATAACTTCTGCTAACATTCTGGACAACCTCCATAAATCCCCAGAATCAAAGGCCCACAGATGGCTAGCAATACAAAAACATACCAAGTTGAAACAGACTCCCCTGCTTCTTTACAAATGTAAAACAAAAAGATCAAACTTTTTCCTCCTAATGAGATTATCAATGGTGAAAATCCTTCCATGTGAAGCCTCTCAAGTTCTCAACCAAAGACAGCATCCTAATAGCTCCTCATAATCAATCACAAAATAAAGTAATGTTAATTCTAATAGGATTAGTGAGATTTATATTCAAGCCACTTAGAGAAATTTGAATTCTGGCAAGTGACAACTGACAACACAGCAATAGAAAAATAATTTCACAGAAAAGGGCCTCATGAAAACATTCACAATATAATAATCATATAATTTGAAGGCCACCACTTTAGTCTAGCAACATGAATAGCAGCAAGTTATTCTAATCTATCCAAGCCATAGCATCCATTTGCGTACTAAATTGATATTGTGAAATGTGAAAATAAAAAATAAGATTTAAACAACTTCCTAGTAAGTGATAGTAATACAAAATAAACAATAAAACACAATTCTACCTCTGTTTCATAGGTTGCCTTGCATTGTAAATTAAAATCCACTGTGTGGCAAGAACTCCTAGACGAACCTTCTTCTTAGGGAGCCCATCCTCATCCTCCTCAATATTCAATCTACTTCGTTTTTGACCAACTTGATATATAATCTACCAATGATTACACAAACAGGATTTGTTAATAGCAAGGTACACAAGAAAAGGAATCATAGTCATAAATTCAAAGATCACCAGAATCACCTTTTGAGCACCATCAGTGTTTATTGGCCTTATAGCAGGATTTGGTCCAATCAGTCCCTCGAACAGGGAGATTAGCTTGGAATAGTTAGGCTCTTTATCAAATTTCATGTTAATCACAATTTCAAGAAATTGTTTTAGTGGTGCAGGTCAGAAGCAGCACATCATTTCAGGAGACGTTGCCATCTTCTTCTTGCAAACTAGGAATGATTTATTTCCTTCTGGACAAAATATCACAATGATAACAAAATATACCTTGGGTATGTAGGCCACATCATCAATTCTTGTGATCAGCTAAGCAAAGATCCCCAGAACCTTCAACAAAATCAGTGGCCCATACTGACATTCCAGAAATGCAAACTACAAGTAAACATTATGAATGTCTTCCATGCTAGTTTTGGAAAACACTAAAGCACGAGATGTTAGAAAAGTAGACTAATTAAGTGCATAAAATTTCTCTGCAATTTCAATATTGAGGATAAAAAATAGAAAATAAAAACAAAAAGAGTAAAATATATATAACTTAATTGCCCATGTTTGTTAGCAGGAGGGTGGTTTATGCAAGAGAAAACTGACACTTCTAACCAAAGTAAACAAACAGTTATTAATACAAAAAATGAGCTAAAATAAGAAGAAAAAAATTCCCCCTTCATGGAGACTTGCTCAAAATCACAATCAGCAGCATGTATCACAATCAACATGAGCCTACCAATTAGCGTGAATTTAGCCCATGCTGCCATGTCTATAAAACTCAGCTAATAAATAAACTGAAATTCATTTGATAGGTGTAAATTGAAGTTTTATTTATTTATTTATTTATTGCTAAACCCTAAACCTATATATATATATATATATTTCATAGATAGACGAAAATGTAAATTCATACCTCAACCATCTCCACATTCCAGCTCGTTCGAACAACCCAGCAATAGGTCCTCTTCTTGCTTGTACTCGGATGAAACCATGACGTTTTGTACGAACTTGAAAGGCAAAGAGGCTTCGAGGGTCTAGAAGGAGAGAGAAAAAATGAGGAACTGCTCACCGCCGTTTGCAACCGCTCGCCGAGAGAGAGAGAGAGAGAGAGAGAGAGAGAGAGAGAGAGAGAGAGAACCCTAAGAAGGGATTAGGGATTTTTGGTTTTTGAGATTGGGGATTTTGGGTTTTTGGAAGGGATTTTGATTGAAGAAGTTGGGGATTTTAGGTTTTGGGGAGGGGAGGAGAACCCGATTGGGGATTTTGGTTGAACAGATTGGGAATTTTGGGTTTTTGGGGGGAGGGGGAGCGGGAATGGAAAGGGGGGGAACCAGGTGGGAATGAGAAATTTTTTTTTTATTTTCCATCACAAATGAATATTCAAATAATAAAACGGTTTTTTTTTTTTTTTTTTTCACGACGACAATAAAATTTATTTTTTGTTAAAATAATTTTTTTTTTATATTTTTCATTTTCTTTTAGTTATTAAGGTTGAAAATTTATTTGTTTCATTTTATTTTAATGAATAAAAAAATATTATTATTATTTTTATTTGGTAGAAGTAGGGATAATATTTTAATGAAAAATATTTTCTATTAAAATAAAGTTAATTTTTTGTGGTCAATGAAAAATATTTTTTTGCGACCCATTTTTTTTTTTTTTTGTTACTAAAAATCAAGAACTAATTTTTTGTGGTAGATGATAGGAAGTGGTAGTAGTGGTGAATGTGGTGGATAAGAGGTGATAGTGGTGGTGGTAATGGTGGCGAAGGAGATTAGTGGTGAAGTTGTGGTAGTGGTAGAGGAGATAGAGTAGCGGTGGTGGTAGAGAGGTAATGGTAGTAGTAATGGTGGTAGTGGAGTGGTAGCGATGGTGGTAGTAATGATAGTCGTAGAGATAGAGTGGCAACAGTGGTAGTAGTGGAAGTAGTGGTGAATTTGGTAGAGAAGATGAATGGTGAGAGAGAGATGAGTGAGAGACAGATAGAGAAAAGAGAGAGAGAGACAAAGACAGAGTGATGAGCGAGAGAGAGACAAAGTGGTCGCTAAAAGTGCATTTTCTTGTAATGGAGAGCTCGGTAAATAGAGAAGATGAGAGGGAGAGAGTGAGCAAGGTGAACACAATGGATGAGAGAGATAGACAGATAGACAGACACATAGAGAGAAAGATAGAGAGAATAGTGAGAGACAGACAAACAGACACAGAGAGAGAAAGAGAGAGAGAAGAGTGATGAGTGAAAGAGAGACAGAAAAAGAAAGAGATATAGAGAGAGAGAGACAGAGAGAAAGAGACAGAAAGAAAAAAGAGAGAAACAAAGATGAGCGAGAGATAGACAAAGAGAGAGAGAGAGAAAGAGAGTGAAAAGAGATGATTGAGAGAAATACATAGAAAAATAGAGAGACAGAGAGAGAAGAAAGATGAGCGAGAGAGACACAGAGAGAGAGAGATAGAGAGAAGAGAAATGAGCGAGAGATAGAGAGAAGATAGATGAGAGATGAGCGAGAGAGAAAGAGACACAGAGACAGAGACAAAGACTGACAGACAGAAAAGAGTGATGAGTGAGAGAAAGAAGAGAGAGAGAGAGAGACAAAGAGACAAAGAAAGAAAGAGATAGAGAATAAGAGACAGAAAAAGAGACAAAGAGAGAAGAGAGATGAATGAGAGAGACAGAGAGAATAGAGATGAGCGAGAGAGACATAGAGAGAAGAGAGATGAGAGAGATAGAAAGAAGAGAGATGAGCGAGAGAGATATAGAGAAAAGAGATGAGCGAAAGAGATAGAGAGAGAAAAGAGATGAGAGAAGAGATAGATGAATGAGAGACACAGACAGAGAAAGAGAGACAGACAGACAGAGAAAGAAGAGTGATGAGTGAGAGAGAGAAAGAGAAGAGAGAGAGAAAGATGAAAAAATGGGTGAAAAGAGATAGACAGAGAAAGAGAGAGAAAAAGAGCGAAAAGAGATAAAGAAGAGAGAGACAGAGATAAATGAGCGAGAGAGTGAGAGAGATAAAGAAGAGAGAGAAGAGAGATGAGAGAGATAGAGAGACGAGAGATGGGCGAGAGACATAGAGAGAAAGAGGTAGAGACAGACAAACAGACAGACAGAGAAGAGTGATGAGTGAGAGAGAGAAAGAGAAGAGAGACAGAGACAGAGACACAGAGAGAAAGAGAGAGACAGACAGACAGAGAAGAGTAATGAGTGAGAGAGAGAAAGAGAAGAGAGACAGAAACAGAGAGAGAGACAGGAATTTGAAAAAATGGGTGAAAAGAGAAATATTATATCAAAAGAGTAAGACAACGTCGTTTTATTTTTTTTTTTTTTTTTGTGACAAAAAAATACCGTTGCATTTATTTAAATCATTTTGTGACTATATATATATGAAGGCGTCTCAAAGCCACAATATATATATATATATATATTTTTGACTCTTTTTTTTTTTTTTACAACGGTACCTATTACAGTCACAAAAAACTCTTCTTTTTTTTTACTGCAGCTGGTACCGTTGCAAAAACTCTATTTTTTTGTGACAGCAATCTCTACCGTCGTAAATACTCTATTTTTTTGCGACAGCAAGTTGTGCCGTCGCAAAAAGTCATATTTTTCGCGACGGCAAGTTGTGCCGTCTCAAAAAGTTACATTTTTTTGCGACGACAAGTTGTGCCGTTGCAAAAAGTCACTTTTTGCGACGGCAAATGTGCCGTCGCAAAAAGTTCCGTTTCTTATGCCCATTTTTCTTGTAGTGATGGTTAAATTTTTTTTTGTAATTGGATGTGATGTTTGTAAGAGAAAAAGTGAAATGATTATAAGTTTGATGTGACATTTTATTTTATTAGTTATTTTAGTCTATTTTGTCTTTTTGTGAATTTTAACCCAAAAAGCAAAAACTAGCGTTTACCAAACAAGGCCATAATGAAATAGTTATTGAGTACCAAACCTAATGAAATAGTCAAGTCAGATGAGGTGGTGTTTTATTGAGTACTAATTTAAGTCTAATAGATTATTACATTTTTATATTTTGTTTAAAATTCATATTTCTTATTTAATAATTTAAATTCATATTTTTATTTAGGATAAATTACAAACACATCTCCTGAGATTTACTTAAATTATAAATTACCCTCTATGATTCTAGAAATTACATTATACCCTATAAGGTTTCTAATTTCACAACAAATAGATCATTTTATTAATAAATCATCAAGTTAATTAACAGTTTTTAATAATGTTAAAATTTTATTTCAATTAATAATTCAAATAATTTTATTATTGTATAGGTGAACAGTTTGAAATTTTATTTTTTTAATTAATTCTGTTAAATAAAAAATTCTGACAGAGAGGTATTTGTAATTTTCCAGACCACATGGGGCAATTCATATTTTTAGTAAATCTCAAGGGATATATTTGTAATTTACCTTTTTATTTATCACGGACTATTCATTGTGATTCTACTTAAAATTTGTTCTAATTTTATTTACCACTAAATAGGAATGGACTGTTATTGAGTAATAGTCATGTTTGATTGAGTTGTTGTATGGGGAGCAAATATTCAAGCGAGCCCGTACTTCTTTCTTCCAAGCTCCTGCCTGTCCGATCGACCTGCGAACACAACGGCGGTGAGCTACCCGGCGGTGTATGGCTGGAAAACCCCTCCGACGACCAAGTTAGAACACACACACAGGGGATAGATCAAGAGAAGGGAGAGTGTTGAGTGTTTAGTGTATGTCTCACCAAATGTTCATCTGTCTTCGCATGGGGGGGCGCAGACTGGCTTATATACCTTCTGCGCCCCAAATCTACTCCCATTAGTCTCTCGACACGTGGTACTGCTATCCCATCTGTCAACGCAAATCTTGCTGAACATCACCTAACCAATCTGCCAACCCACACTACTGGGAGCTCGGCAGCCGGGCTGCAACATGTCGGCTGTCAACGGCTGTGCTGCGCAGCTAACCGGAGCACTCCGCTCGCCAAGCTTAATGACAACCGAGCTCGGTTGCATTTCGGCATAGCCGAGCTCGGGATAAGTCATGCTCGTTAGTTGTCGGCTTTCCTACCGAGCTAACGCATGAACCGTGGAACCCAGTGAGGCAGCAGACATCTCAGCCGAGCCTTCACTAGACCGGCTTCCGCGCCAACAAGCCCAAGTAGCTCGGTTCTACAGCAACTATGCCATTACCGAGCAAAAATCCTTTCTGGATGGGCCCAGGCTGCCACAACCCAAATGTGTTCAGCTCACAATTTGCCTGGCCATTATCACGGCCCAATCCAAATCATAAATCTCCCTCTCAATTGCCCCTTAATTCCGTCTGCGCAAGCATGACTGGGATTACCTGTTCTGACCGGGATAACTCTTCCTTGGTGCACAGACTGCTAGACGGCGACCGGGCTAGTTGACGTACCTGTGTTCAAAACTTGCCCGGTCGACGCCTCGACTTGCCACCCTAACTCTTCAGTGACGCCGCCGCCATTTTGACACATGGCGCGTATTGGTTGGCCTCGAGCAGCCAACCATCACATCCCTTCAATTCAAATTTTTGGCGGTCTCAGTTGCCTATAAACGCACCAAGTCCTCCTTCAATCTCCTCTTACTGCCTTTCCTTATTCCTCGTCGATCCAGAGCTCCTGCCCTTCCATTCTTGCCATTCCAGAGTTCGTGTTCGAAAGAGAAACTCCTGCCCTTAACTGGTAAGTCCTTCAACTCCTTTTATTGCTATTTTCATTTGGTATTTCACATATTAGGGCACAAAATCTGTAAGTTTTAGGACATAACCCTTCCCAAACCCACACTTGCCCCTGTTCTCTTCGTTGTTCTTCAATCGCAGTGATGAACACATGAACACACGAAGAACTGGAGCAGACCAGGCTCCAGGTCGCCTTTTGATCCAAAAAACAATTAGACCGAGCAATTTATAAGTTTGCCAAGACCTTAGTAGAAACCGAGGTAGACAGAGGACTTGGCCGCTCAACCGGGCTAACAACTAGTCTGCTTGAGCGACCGAGCTCCTTGGTTTGCCTTTGCGATCGAGGTGGTCTGGCACTCTTCATGACCGAGCTAAAGTCAAGCTCGTTTTGCGCGACCGCGCTTCCACTTACACTCGCCATCCTTTTCCTGCAGAGTCCAAGGGGACCACTGACTAATTACCGAGGCTCTCAAAGATCGAGCAGCCATTAAACACCAATCTGTGCCAAACCACCTCAGCCGAGCTAAACCAGCCGGCTACACATGGGGCGCTTCCGCTTCCTTGTTGATACTCCGGCTGCCTTGGCCGCGTTCCGGGAAGAGTACGGTATCCCGGCCGACGTCCACCTAGAGCTCAGCGAAATTGAGACAACCCCTTGGGGCAGATTAGACCAGTGCCCCTTCACCGTGCTATCCATCATTAAAGGAGGCCTCCGCTTCCCGGTCAACCCACTGATGACTGAATTCTTGCACCGTACCGGGCTAGCACCCACTCAAGTCTCAACCAACACTTACCGAATAATTAACGGGGTCCACGAGTTGAACAACCGGCTAGGAACCAACTTAGGTTTAGCCGAGATACTCCGTCAATACACCCTTGGGCACACGGGCGACGGCTTCGCCTATTACTTAAAAATTCAACCGGGCAAAGAAAAAATAGTGACCAGCACCCCAGACAAGGACTTACAAATTGGAATCTTAAAAACTGTGGTAATGCCTGTCTTGGCCTTCAACCTTCTGTTTGCATCAGCGGCGTCATCCCGGGGGTAGTCATCTCGGTCATTTCGACGACTCCTACCACGGTTTTTGCGATTTGGGCCGCGGTCTGATTCCTCTGCGCGATCATTTGAACAGTTTGCCTCCTATCCGACCACGTGTACCTTGCCAGCCGACCTCTTGTCTGTTGCTACCGGTGTTACCTTCGTGGTAGATGCTGCCGCATCATCTTCTACTCGGATGTGCTCATTGATGAGCTGCATTAGCTAGCCCATGGATGTCGGCTGGTGCATCGTAAGCGAGTCCCGTAGTCTATGTCCGACCGGGAGACCACGTTTGTACTGTGTGATTGCAAGATTGACCGGGCAATCCAAGATCTCATTGAAGGTTTTCCAGTATCTGGAGTTGTATGCCTTGAGCGTGTCGCTCGGCTCCATCTTGACACTAAGAAGGTGGTCAACTTCCTTCGGCGTCTTAGTTTTGGTTTTGAAGCACGACACAAAGGCTTCCACCAACTGATGCCACCTTTCTATGCTTCCCTCCGGCAGCCTTTCAAACCATTTCAAGCCCAGCTCGCCCAAGCTTGACGGGAAGATAAGGCACATAAAGGCGTCATTTCGCCTATGTCTGGCCATGACCTGTCGGAAGTGGCTTACATGCATATAGGGATTGGTTTTTCCATCGTAAAGCGTGAACTTTGGCTGGTGGAAGCCCGTCGGAAGCGGTGTTGTTTCTATGTCTAGGGAGAAAGGAGTGGCGCTCAGCCTTGCCAAGTCTGTGTCTAAAAGGAGAGGCACAGCTAGGCGGGGTGGAGGCATTCCGATCTCTTCACTGGCATGTCCCCCATAGGATAGCCACTGGAACGCCGGCACTCTTCGAGCTTCCCGCCGGCGAGCCCTTTCCTTCAAGACTGCCCGTAAGTCCTCTGAGCAAGCGGAATAGGAATACCTTGATGTCATCGCCGGACGTGAGGGTTGATAGGTGCTATCTTGCGCGTTGGACCTCTGTACGTGCGCGTCGGAATCTCCAACCTTGTAACTTCTGGTGATAGAAATGGATGGAGTGTGCCGCTGGCTCTGACTGCCTGAACGGCGGAGTTGGGTGCGCTCACTATGGTCTCCCACTCCAGCTACACTCTTCTCTTTGACATGCCTCTTAAGATCCTCCATCTCTACCGCCATTCTCATCCAAATGTCTGGCGTGCGATTATCTTCTCCGCCAGTGACCGTCTGGACTCCGTGAATGACCAAAGCTTCTTCCGCGCTTATCCCGCGTGTCTCTTGAATGTCCTCCTAGAGAAGTCTCCAGGTCCGCCATAGGAGGGATGGCGGGATGTCCTTCTCTCCGTCTGCCTAACTCCAGGGTAACTCCGTTGATGGCAGACAACGGAATCTCGTCGTTGTTCGGCATGGACGGCGATCAGATGAGCCTGGAAGACAAGGTTTTGTCTGTCAACTTCCCACAAACGGCGCCAATTGTACGGGGAGCAAATATTCAGGCGAGCCCGTACTCCTTTCTTCCAAGCTCCTGCCTGTCCGATCGACCTGCGAGCACAACGGCGGTGAGCTACCCGGCGGTGTGTGGCCGGAAAATCCCTCCGATGACCAAGTTAGAACACACACATAGGGGATAGATCAAGAGAAGGGAGAGTGTTGAGTGTTTAGTGTATGTCTCACCAAATGTTCATCTGTCTTCGCATGGGGGGGCGCAGACTCGCTTATATACCTTCTGCGCCCCAAATCTACTCCCATTAGTCTCTCGACACGTGGTACTGCTATCCCATCTGTCAGCGCAAATCTTGTTGAACATCACCTAACCAATCTACTAGCCCACACTACTGGGAGCTCAGCAGTCAGGCTGCAGCATCTCGGCTGTCAACGGCCGTGCTGCGCAGCTAGCTGGAGCACTCCGCTCGCCAAGCTTAATGACGACTGAGCTCGGTTGCATTCCGGCATAGCCGAGCTTGGGATAAGTCATGCTCGTTAGTTGTCGGCTTTCCTGCCGAGCTAACACATGAACCGTGGAACCCAGTGAGGCAGCAGACATCTCGGCCGAGCCTTCACTAGACCAGCTTCCGCGCCAACAAGTCCAAGTAGCTCGGTTCTACAGCAACTATGCCATTACCGAGCAAAAATTCTTTCTGGATGGGCCTAGGCTGCCACGGCCCAAATGTGTTCGGCCCACAATTTGCCCGACCATTATCACAGTCCAATCTAAATCATAAATCTCCCTCTCAGTTGTGAATCATGTTTTATTGAGTAGTAAGTTGAGTATCAATAAATAGTAACATAAGTCTCACTAACTAGTAAGTAGGGTTTAATTGAATAGTAAACAAAGTCTAATGACATAACAAGTGGAATCATATTAAGTAGTAAGTGAGATTTTTTTTTTTTGGGTAGTAAGTCAAGTTGTAGTGGTGTTTTTCTTAGTACTAAGGCCTCGTTTGGCAAGTGTCCCTTTTAGCCAAAAAGTCAAAAAGTTACTAAAAAAAATCAAAAAGCCAACAATCCATACCAAAAAGTCAAAGATTTCATTTTCTCTCTACTTTTTGCACATCTTTTCATAAAAAGTCAAAAAGTCATCCCAAACATACTAGTTTTTTTTACATCACATTTTAGTCAAAAAGTCAAAAAATTACTAAAAAAGCCTATCCCAAACGAGGCCTAAGTGAAGTCTAATAATTTTTTGTATTTTGTTTAATAATTTAAAATTCATATTTCTGATTTATTACTTACAAATCATTGTAACTCTAATTACAATTTTGTTCTCATTCTACTTACCAATTAATAGTAACAAGGTCTTATTGAGTAGTAGTCATGTTTGATTGAATTGTAAGTCAAATTTGATAGAGTAGTAGTAAGTAGAGTATCATTAAGTAGTAAAAGTCTATTGAAGTAGTAAGTAGAATCTTATTAAATTGTAAATGAGATTTAATTGAGTACTAAGTCAAGTCCAATCATTAAGTAGTAAGTAAAATTTAATTGAATAGTAAATCAAGTCACATGAAGTGGTGTCTTATTGAGTATTAAGTTAAATTTAATAAATTTTTACATTTTCACATTTTGTTTAAAATTCATATTTCTTATTTAATAATTCAAAATTCATATTTTTATTTATCAATGACCATTCATATTTTTTATTGAGTACTAAGTTAAGTCTAATAATTTACAATTTGTTCTAATTCTATTAACCACTCAATAGTAATGTAATCTTATTGAGTAGTAGTCATGTTTGATTGAGTTGTAAGTTAAGTTTAATGGAATAGTAAGTGCAATATCAATGAATAGTAAGCTGAGTCTCATTGATTAGTAAATGAGATTAAATTAAATAGGAAGTAAAGTCTAATGAAGTAGAAAGTAGAGTTCATTAAGTAGTAAGTGGGGTTTAAAAGAATAATATGTCAAGTCAAATTAACTAGTGTCCTTTTTTATTTTATTTTAATTAAGTAATGTCTTATTAAGTAGTAAGTCATGTTTGATTGAGTGGAAAGTTAAGTAGTATTAAGTAGTAAATGGAGTTTGATTGGTTATTAAGTTTAGTATCATTTAGTAAATGAAGTTTGATTAGGTAAGAAGTTGAGAATTATTAAATAGTAAGTGGTATTTAATTAAGTAGTAAGCGAAGTATAATAAAATAATAAGTGAAGGCTCATTGAATAATAAATGGAATTTAACTACCATTCATAAACACAATATTGACCATTCATTCTCATTCTAATTACACCTCTTTCTCACTCAACTTACCACTTAATATTCTACTTATCATTTTTACTTACTATTTGTTAATTAATTTGTTTATACTTATTGCAGATGAAATACAACATTGGGCAAAATAAGAATAACAATTTTTTGAATTAGATGATGATGATACTAATTGTACGGGAAAGAAATACACCTTCTCGTATAATCCTGTTGACCAAGTCTGCGCTCCTCCGTATGACGTCGTTCAACTACCTGAAAATACACACGTGAGCTAGCCGGCGGGTGTGTGCTGGAAACCTCTCCGATGCCTAAGTCAGTAAGCTTGACAAATAGACAAAAGCTCTATGAATTTAGGGAGCAAAGTTGCATTACCTCTCCAAAGGTGATATGGGTGAGCTTTTATAGGTTTCCCATGGCACAATCCTAGTAGGACTCTTACTCCTCCATGTAGAGTCCTCCTAGGATTCATATTCCTGGAAGATAACGCTTATCCTCCAACACCCCCCTCACTGCTTAAACCAAGTGAGATGGTTCTTCTTATGGCCGAACTATTTCAAGACCGAAATAACATTTCCCTTGAAACTGCCTGTATAACTGAGCTAACACATAGCTCGGCTACGCCTTCCCCTACTCCTACCTCGGTTCCTTACGCCGAGGTCAAACGAGCTGCAGTATGTCTCGACCGATCTAATGATCACCTCGGCTCCTTCTCCTACCTCGGCCTCACACGCAAGGCCGAGCTACCCATGGGAGAATTAAACCGAGCTTATTATACATCGGTTCCAAATATTGCGACCGGACTATCCCAAATACACGGCAACCGAACTGGACTTCTTCGGCAGCAATCTCTAACACCAAACCGGACTACCAATCGTCTACGACCCACCTACTAAGCTTCTTAACACAGCCCATAGAAAGGCCCATAATCCTAGCTCGGCCCATTTTTGAGTATAAAATACCCTCTCAATTGCCCCTTAATGCCATCTGCAAAGCATGATAGGGATTACCTGTATAAAAAACCGGGCTAAGGTGTTAGCTTATCCAACCGAGCTACAACCACTTAGCTATTCCGGCCGAGCCGTAAACCTTTTAGCTCCTCTAGCCGAGCTAAAAAATCCATTTAGCTTATCCAGCCGAGTTAAACCCAAGCCGAGCTGTGCACGTCCGGTCAAAAGATGTCTCTTCAATTTACAGAAACTGAATCGTTCAGTATTCCAATGACACGTGGCTCGCTCTGGTTGGCAGCTTAGCTGTCACGCCGTCCCTCGTACTCCGAAATTTTTGAACAGTTCCCGCCAGAAGGCTTTTCATCAAAACAAAATACTTTCTCTCTCTTCAAATCATCCATCAAACTTTTCATTCTCTCCTCTCTCACTTCTTCCAACTCCTAAGCTCGTGTTCTCACTGTTGCTGCTGCTCCCTCCTCCTGTTCTTCCTCTCTACCAGGTAAGCACATGAATCCATTCTTGTTTTCCTATATTTGCCGTGTTTTGTTTCATATGTTTTTGCAAAACACTCCATGTTTAGCTCCATGATGTTTTCTGGAAAAACTTCATAAGAACCTTATGAACTTCAAGAAATAGCTTGTAGAACACCACTTTGATCTTTAAAACGTGTCCAACCGAACTAGGAAGCTGTTTTCGCTTATGTACAGATTTAGGTAGACTGGAACCGAGCTAGAACTTGTACACTTCACAATAATTTTAATAGGCCACCAACTGATTCACACTAGCCGAAATGAAAACACACCGAACTAGAAATATCGGCACTTGACCGAGCTAAGCCTTGGGGGCTAAGCCAGCTTTCGCAGTTCCTAAACCGAACTCAGAAAGCTGCCCCTTGACGCTTAACCGAAGTAACAAAAACCATAGTCAGAACCGAGATAACCACCTTGTTTAAACCGAGGTAGATCCTGTTAGCACTGTAAGGAACCGAAGTCCGGTTTCCCTTTTTGTTATGTTTTCGTAGCACGGTCAATGATCTGTGCTTAACACCTTGTTTTTCCAATTTGCAGACTTAGGTTGTCCAGGCACTCCCTCTGTGCGCTCAACCGAGCTTCTGAGCACAACTTCTCAGCCGAACTAATTTATTCCATAAGTTATACAATAAATGGGGAAGTACAGATTCCTAGTAGAAACCCCAGGCGGCCTAGCCGAATTCAGAAAGGATTACCATATTCCAGCCGATGTAAATCTCACCCTAGCCGAACAAGATGTTGACCCATGGGGCAACAATGGCTTCGTACCCTTTACCCTCCAATCAATAATAGAGACCGGACTTAGATTCCCAGTCCAACCCCTAATATGTGAATTCTTAAGGCAAACCAGACTCTGCCCAACCCAACTATCCACCAACACATACCGAATAATAATGGGTATAGCCGCACTGAACCACCAAACCGGTCTCAACCTAGGTTTGGCCGAGATACTACACCAATACTCCATAGGTTCTAAGAACGAAGGCTGGTGCTACTACCTAAGAGTACGCCGTGGCCGAGAGAAATAATAAAACACACACCGACAAAGACTTGAACGACGATGACTTCTTTTGGGTCTCTGGAAATTTTGAGGACCACCAGGCCCAGATTCCTGGCTGGGGAATAAACTGGAACAAAGGAATTCCTGGTATACTTACTTCGGTTTTCCATGCATTCTTATCTTTTACTTCGGTTTCTATTTTTGCACCGGACTAACAGTTGTTTTCTTTTGCAGACAAAGCCCATCTCCTTTCAAACTACGGCTACCCCAACCTTGGTGTTCTGCGCGCCGCACTGCGAGTAAAGGAGAGAAGTTGGGCAAAGCTTCTAGACTTTGAACCGACTTACCGCTACTCCGGTCGCCGAAAAGCAAGGGTGACCGACTTCCTCCTCGAAGACGCACCGGAACCGGACCCTTCCCTGCCCCAGATCAACCTTGTACCACTCACAGCCGAGCAAGAAATGGCTAAGACGAACAGGTTGAAGGCCCTCTTAACCGCAACAACTCCAGCCGAAGTGCGGACAACCGGCCAAGCCACTGAAACCGTGGTGGCCCTTCCGTCACAGCAACCATCCACTTCTCGCCGAAACAAGCGTGCTCGGACTTCCCAAACCGAGCCACGTCTTGCTGATGAGGACGAGACCATTCTTCCACAAAGCTCTCCTCCACGCCCCTAGGAAAGCCTCCAACCGGAACCATCCGACCGAACTGCCACTTCTTCAAAATGGGCTCCTGCCCTCACCTTCGACAACCGAGATATCACTGCCGAAGATTCGGTTGTTGCTGAGAAGGACCACTTGATGGCTTTCACCCTAGCCAAAAGTGTGTGCCTTCCAAAGGACATGGAACACCATTATAAACAGCTCAACACCGAGCTGAAGTCGATTCGGTCCTCTACGAAGTCCATGATCCTGGTAAACAGCTTCCCTCTTTTCTTTGTAAATTTCCCCCAACTTTGAGTCCGGCTAACTCTACTCCTCTTTTTCAGGCCATCCAGAAAAACCAAGTCACTCACAGGAGGATCATGGAACTTCGGCGAAATACAAGAGAGGCCATGGCTGAGGCCGAACTGAAAACGGCCGAACTAGAGGAGGCGAAGAAACAGCTGGCCGAGCTTCGAGCAGAGAACGGTCGGCTGACCGAGGTCGCCAATTCGGTCGAGGCCGAGAAGAAAAAAGTTTCCAATGAGGCAAAAGATAGATACTTACGTATCTTGGCTGCAATTGAAAAGAAAAAGACGCCGAGATAAAGCAATTGAAAGGGGAGGTGAAGGAGGCCGAGAAGCGGGGCTTCAAGGAGGCCGAAGACGCCTACACCCTCCAGTGCAACGCAGCCAAGGACTTATTCTTCAAATGTGGCTGGAGGAGTGCGGTGGAGCGGCTCGGATGTACACCTGACACCGATGTCTACGATGCTCTGCCGTGTTCTATTCGGCCTCACTTTCGCAATACGCTGCCGATCTCCAAAAAGCCTTTCTTGAGGGGTCCGGTGATGAAGATGATGCTGATGATTCTGAAGATGATGAGCAAACTTCCCACCCCGGTTGTCAATGACCAAGAGCAAAATGATCAAACAGTTCGGTTGGAGCCAGTTATTGAAGACCTAATGGTCGAGGTGCAGCCAACTGAGACCGAGGTTCAGGCTGAGACCGAGCTCCCAGCTCAAGCCGTGCTCCCAACCGATGCCGGACTCCGACCAGATGCCGAAGATGAATTTGACGCCGAACTAAATGCACTTCTCGCTGATTTTCTTTTTTTGTTTTTGAACTTCTTGTAACCGGGCTTCGGCCCCTCTACTTGTACTTGCCTTTGATTTCAAAAAAAGATCTTCAACTCTTATCCCGGTTCTGTATTTGTGAGCATGCATTTGTAATGAATTTTCAATATCTGCTATTATTCAACTGTTGTTTCGGTTTGAATGCTTGCTTTCTGCCGATATGCCATAATCCGGTTTAAGCTGTCTAACTTACTAGCCAACCACTCTTCAGCCGATATAGCTCACTTCGACTGAAGAGTACAAAGTGTTGGTTTAATCCAGCCAACCACTCTTCAGCCGATATAGCTTACTTCGGTTGGAGAGTACAAAGTGTTGGTTTAATCCAGCCAACCACTCTTCAGCCGATATAGCTTACTTCGGCTGGAGAGTACAAAGTGTTGGTTTAATCCAGCCAACCACTCTTCAGCCGATATAGCTTACTTCGGCTGAAGAGTACAAAGTGTTGGTTTAATCCAGCCAACCTCTAAGTTGGTTTTTCCAGCCAACTTAGAATAGAGTGTTTGGTTTTTTCGACCAAACGTCCTGCAGCCTGGATCCCTATCCTGGGCTTAGGAAGGGTGTTGGTTTAATCCAGCCAACCACTCTTCAGCCATACACTTACTTCGGCTGAAGAGTACGAAGAGTTGGTTTTAATCCAGCCAACCTCTAAGTTGGTTTTTCCAGCCAACTTAGAATAGAGTGTTTGGTTTTTCCGTCCAAACGTCCAGCAGCCTGGATCCTTATCCTGGGCTTAGGAAGAGTCATAGTTGGTTTAATCCGGCCAACTATGTTTACAATGTTACTAACTTACTAAGGCTACTTTTTACGGAAAACAAATATACTGAAAAATAATAGACTTGTTTTATTGAGAAAGTAGAAAATTTACACATATTTAAAAGGAAAAAAGCTAAAAATAAAACAACTTGAGATTTGCTGTGTTCCATGGCCTGGGAATTGCTTGTCGTCCTCATCTTCCAAGTGGTATGCCCCTTTGCCTGCTAATCCGACCACTTTGTAAGGTCCTTCCCAGTTAGGTCCTAGCTTGCCATCTCCTGGAACCAAGGTATTCCCATCACTTTGCGCAGTACCCAATCTCCGATCTTGAATTGCCTTGGATGCACTGTTTTGTTATATTTTCTGGACAACTCTTGTTGGTAGGAGGCTATGTGAACTAATGCTCTGTCTCGTCTTTCCCGCAAGGTCAAGTTCCAATGCTATGGCTTCGCCATTTAAGTCTGGGTCAAAGTTTTCGCTTCGAATTGTGGGGAGGCCAACTTCTAATGGATGACTGCCTCCATGCCATAAGCTAGGGAGAATGGTGTTTCTCCTGTCGATCGCCGAGGCGTGGTGCGGTAAGCCCATAAAACGTGGGGGAGCTCTTCTGCCCACTTGCCTTTGGCTCTCTTTAATCTTTTCTTCAATCCATCCAAGACTACCTTATTTGACGCCTCTGCTTGTCCATTTGCTTGTGGATATGCCGGTGTGGAATTGTAGAACTCTATCTTGTATTCTTCACAAAAGCCTCTGAAAATCTTACCATCGAACTGAGTGCCGTTGTCTGAGATCAGTGCCTTTGGTATGCCAAATCGCGTGATGATATTCTGCCAGACAAACTTCTTTACATCTTTTTCCTTGATTGACGCCAAGGCTTCTGCTTCTACCCACTTCGTAAAGTAGTTTGTTGCTGCAAGAAAGAACTTCCTGTTGCCTGGTGCTGTTGGAAGTGGACCTACTATGTCTAAGCCCCACATTGCGAAAGGCCATGGGCTAGTTAATGGTAGTAGTTCTCTGGCAGGTTGGTGTATTTGGTGTGCAAACTTCTGACACTTTTCGCATTTTTTGACATACTTCTCTGAATCTGCTTGCATGTATGGCCACCAATATCCTTGTGAAATTGCTCTATATGCCAGTGATCTTCCTCCTTGATGGCTGCCGCATACCCCCTCATGTATTTCGAATAGGAATGTTTCCACTTTGCTGGGGTGAACACACTTTCGTAAGGTCCTGAGAACGACTTCTTGTATAATGCCAAGGATGGAGAGAGCCAAAATCTTTGCGACTTTGCTCTTATTTTGTTGGCTTCTTTCTTTTCTTCTGGTAAGGTGCCGTCTTTCAGGAACAATATGATGGGATCCATCCAAGAAGGGCCTAACCTCCCACACATACCTCTTCTGTACCTCTCTGCTTCGGTCTTCAATACTTGGTCTAGGCAGGTAGTCGATCAATAGTGGATGAGGGATGGAGGTATCCGCCATTGAGGCGAAGCCTGCTAGTTCGTCTGCTCTGCTGTTCTCCTCCCTGCCGATCTGTTCTATTCCTCACTACTTCAAACTTTTTGATCTCTGTTCTGACTAGCTCTTGGTATTTAGCCATTCTGTCATCCTTTGCCTCATAATCGCCTAAAATTTGGTTCACCACCAGCTGTGAGTCGCTGTAAACCATTAGCTCGGTGGCCTTCATGTAGAACGCTGATTTGAGACCTGCAAGAAGCGCTTCATACTCCGCTTCATTGTTCGATGCTGGGAAGCCGAGGTTGATAGCTTGTTCTACAACTAGGCCGTCTGGAGAGATGAGGACTATGCCAAGTCCTGCGCCATGTCGGTTGGATGCTCCATCCACAAAGAGCTTCCACATCTCCTACAACAACTTCCAGCATATGGAGGGATCGGATGATGTTGTGGGGTCTGGAATGTCGCTGGAGTTTTCTTTATGATTCCTAGTTGCAGTCTGCCCTTTGTCTTCTGATGGGACCAAGTCATTAGTTGTTGGTGAGTTTTGACTTGGTGTAGCAAGGTCTGCTTCCTCCTTGCCTTCTCTACTCTGGTCCGCCTTGGGCTCTGGCTGAGTAACCTGCACTAGGGGTTGTGCTATTCCGGCGTCAATCTCCATCCCTAGTTCGGTTGTGTCAGTCAGGTCGATTGGGCAAACTTGGTGGCTTCCAAGAGTGAACTCCGCGACGAAGTCTGCCAAAGATTAGGCCTTTACTGCGGTTCTGGGTTGGAACTTGATGTCATATTGTCCCAATTCTACTGCCCACTTCAGAATTCGCCCAGAAAAGTTCGCCCTTTCAAATAAAGCCTTGAGTGGGAAGGCTGTGAGAACAACTATGGTGTGGGCGTGAAAGTAATGTGACAACTTTCTTGAGGCCATCATTAAGGCCAATGCCAGTTTCTCCAGTGGCAAATACCTCTCGTTTCGGCGCCTAACAATGTCTTGCTGACATAGAAGATTGGAAGATGCTGGATTCCTTCTGCTCGAACCAACACTGCACTTACCGCGTGCTGAGAGACTGCCAAGTAGAGGAAGAGTTCTTCTCCCCAAGTATTGGGGTGACAAGTAGTGGTGGAGAAGACATGTATTCCTTCAAACTCTCCAGAGCTCGGTCGCATTCTTCGTCCCACTCAAACTTAGCTTTTAATGACTGAAAGAATGGACGCAATCTGTCTGAGACCGGCTGATGAATCGGTTAAGTGCTGCTGCCATGCCGGTGAGATGCTGCACTTCTTTCATTGAGTTAGGCCTCTCTAACTCCTGAATTGCTTTGATTTGGGAGGGGTCTGCCTCAATACCCCGGTTGGTCACCAGGAACCCAGAATTTGCCAGATCCTACTCCGAATGCACACTTACACTTCGACGCGTTGAGGCGTAACTTATGCTTTTTCAGGATCTCAAACATCTCCCCTAGGTCTTTAAGGTGGTCATTCTCATCCTTGCTTTTGACCACCATATCGTCGATGTAAGCCTTCATTGTTCTGCCTAACAATGGTTCAAACATCTTGGTGACCATTCTCTGGAATGTCGCCCCTGCGTTTTTTAGGCCAAAGGGCATGACCTTGTAGCAGTATAGTCCTCTTGGTGTGGTGAAGGATGTGACCTCCTGGTCTGGTTCGTGCATGGCAATTTGGTGGTAGCCTCTGTATGCGTCCAGAAAACTAAGTCGGTTGTGCCCTGCTGTTAAGTCTACCAGTTGATCTATCCTTGGTAGAGGAAAGCTATCTTTTGGACATGCTTTGTTGACCGTTTTGTAGTCGACGTAAACACGCCACTTGCCATTCTTCTTTGGCACTACGACGGTGTTGGAGATCCATCTTGGGTAGTGCACCTCTCTGATTGCCCCTGCCTCCAGCAGGTTACCTACTTCTTCTGCCACTATCTCGGCGTGGTGGAGTGCCGATCTGCGTGTGCGTTGAATGATTGGTCTGGCAGATGGGTGGACATTGAGTTGGTGCAGATGAGGTTTGGATCAATGCCTGGCATGTCGTAAGGCATCCAGGCAAACACTTCGATGTTGGAGGTCAGGAATTCCATAACCTCCAACCTCTCAGCGCTGGACAACGACGAACCAAGCAAAAAGAACTTATCCGGGTTCTTTTCATCTATTCTTACCTCCACCAAGTCTTCCACGCTTTTGATCAGCCGCTTTGCCAACCTCTGCGAACAGTTCATTACTCTCAGGTTCTTCAACCGAATGAACATATCCTTTGGCAGCGCGGCTGCCGTTCGTTGTGACGAAGCATTGTTTGGACATGAATCTGGTCCCCATATACTTCTTCAATTATTCCGGTGTCGTTTGGGAAATCGCATCACTTGGTGGTAGGAGGATGCCACCGAGCGCATGGCATGCAGCCATGTTCTGCCCAAGATAACGTTGTAGGTGGAGGGGACCTTTATCACCCAAAACTCCACTTGTTTCGTCACACTCCCTGCTCTGACTGGAGGATAATTTTGCCGCGCGGCCATTCTGGCATGGAGTTGAATCCGATAAGGGGAGATACGGCAGGCGCCAAGTCTTTATCCTTAACTTTAGTTGCTTGAAGGTTTCATAATACATGATTTCACATGAACTACCTTGGTCAATCAGAATCCGCTTGACGTCAAAATCCTTGACTCGAAGAGTGACGACCAAGGCATCGTTGTGAGGGCAATAAATCCTTGCCAAGTCTTTATCCGAAAAGGACATGACATTTGTGGCCTCTATCTTCCCCTTTTTGACGACTGGTTGGACACTTAGTACCTCTCTGAAGTGCTCAGCCTTTTTGATTGAACCTCTGAGCTCGCATACACGCTCAGGTTCAAAGACTCCATGTATTACGTTGATGACGCCTTGAGGTGGGGCGTCGTTCGGCATTCCATTGGGCATATTCTGGTCCTGGGGGGCTGGCTGTGCCCCTCCTTCTATGTATTTGTCCAGGTGACCCGCTGCCACCAACTCTTCCAGATGCTGCCTCAATGGTGTGCAATTCTCAGTGCGGTGCCCCTTTTCTCTTGTGGAAGGTGCACCTCGATCTGTCATCGTAGTCCTTCTGAGCTTCGCCTAACTTAGCTGGCCACTTGACGAAAGGCTCGTCTCGAATTTCGCTAAGTATACGGTAGATCGGTTTCTTGAAGACCGTGGTGATGGCAGTGCGGACTCTCAACCATCTTTTGTCTTGGTCTTCTCCGTTGTCTCTTTTGCCACGTCCGTTTCTGTTCGGACGGTCTACTGCGTTGACCTTTGCTGAGGCCTTCTTCTCTGGTGCTGCGGTCGCGCCAGATTTTGCTTTGGCACGCGCGCCATCCTCTTCTACCCTGATGTGCTGATGCACTCTCCCATCAGGGCCTCCATGGTGAGGGGCGGTGTCATGGTGATAGAGTCCCTCAGTCTGTTCCCGACTGGAAGGCCTCTTTTGTATTGCGCAATGGCGAGATTGGTTGGGCAGTCCCCAATCTGGTTGAATGTCTCCAATAGCGACTGTTGTATGACCTCAGGGTCTCCTTATCGCCCATGTCGATGGAGAGTAATTGGTCGATCTCCACCGGGGTTTTCGTGTTTGTTCGGAACCTTGTCACGAACGCCTCCGCCAATTGCGCCCAGGAGGCTATGCTGCCTTCTGGGAGTTTTTCAAACCAAGTCAAGCCTAGATCGCCAAGGCTTGAAGGGAATAGAATGCACATCAAGGCCTCATTCCGCCGGTATACAGCCATGACCTGGCGAAAGTGGCTTAAGTGCGAGTAGGGGTCCGTCTTCCCTTCGTATGTTGTGAATTTGGGCTGCAGGAAGCCTGACGGTAGGGGCGCGTTCTCTATTGCTGGGACGAATGGTGAGGTCTGCAGCCTCGCCAACGCCTTGTCCGTTGGTTCGTAAGCGGGGCGCGTATTGGCATTCCAACCTCGACGCTTCCGTGCGTCCGAGGAGCCAACCGCTGTAAGGCAGAATTCTATGTGGGTCGCGCGCCCTGGCGTCCTCCTTCCATCGCGCCTTTTCTCTCTAGCACGGTTCGTAGGTCGGACGATCTGGGTAACTCCGTCTGCCTGGATCCGTCTGGTGCGTATGCGAGGGCCAGTATGTGCTTCCCCGGTGTATGACCTCTCAGACCTCGCCCTCTCAGACCTGGAGTGACGAGTTCTGGAAGATCTGGATTGCGTGTCGCCCGTCCTGAGGCTCTTGTTCTTTGCTTGAGAGGGCGTAGTACTCTGACTACGACTTCCCGAGTGGCGAGGGGACGTCTTGTTTGTGCGCCCCTCTCCTGTCGCCACTTCTTTTTCTTTCACCTGACGTTTCAGAGATTCCATGTCTGCTGCCATTCGACGGATCAATTCGTCTTGTTCCCTGACGCGATCCTCCAAAGTTTGAGGATCAATTCTGCGTCTTTGTCTTTCTGGGCTTTGCGAATGAGAGGGATGAGGGCTGTTATTCCGCCTTCGTCCCCTTGCATCCCTTCTGGAATTTTGTCTGTGTGGTTCCAGGTTCGCCATGGGAGTGACCACGGGTAGGCCTTCGCGCCTTGCACCCCCTTCTGGAGTTAGTCCGTCGACGGCGGACTGAGGTAATTCTTCGTTGTTCGCCATTGATTTTTTGGAGAAAAAGCTTGATCAAGAGGTTGTTCTTGTCTGAGTTCCCAAACGGCGCCAATTGTACGGGAAAGAAATACACCTTCTCGTATAATCCTGTTGACCAAGTCTGCGCTCCTCCGTACGACGTCGTTCACTACCTGAAAATACACACGTGAGCTAGCCGGCGGGTGTGTGCCGGAAACCTCTCCGATGCCTAAGTCAGTAAGCTTGACAAATAGACAAAAGCTCTATGAATTCAGGGAGCAAAGTTGCATTACCTCTCCAAAGGTGATATGGGTGAGCTTTTATAGGTTTCGCATGGCACAATCCTAGTAGGACTCTTACTCCTCCATGTAGAGTCCTCCTAGGATTCATATTCCTGGAAGATAACGCTTATCCTCCAACACCCCCCTCACTGCTTAAACCAAGTGAGATGGTTCTTCTTATGGCCGAACTACTTCAAGACCGAAATAACATTTCCCTTGAAACTGCCTGTATGACTGAGCTAACACGTAGCTCGGTTACGCCTTCCCCTACTCCTACCTCGGTTCCTTACGCCGAGGTCAAACGAGCTCAGTATGTCTCGACCGATCTAATGATCACCTCGGCTCCTTCTCCTACCTCGGCCCACACAACGCAAGGCCGAGCTACCCATGGGAAATTAAACCGAGCTTATTATACATCGGTTCCAAATATTGCGACCGAACTATCCCAAATACACGGCAACCAAACTGGACTTCTTCGGCGGCAATCTCTAACACCAAACCGGACTACCAATCGTCTACGGCCCACCTACTAAGCTTCTTAACACAGCCCATAGAAAGGCCCATAATTCTGGCTCGGCCCAATTTTGAGTATAAAATACCCTCTAATGATGGTATTAAGCATCTGAATAAATTAATTGAAAAAGATATGTTTGAAGTGACATGTAACCCTACTTATCATTTATAAATCAACGTGTACTACTGTTTGAAACAATATACCATTTTTTTAAGTTATATTTACTACTTATTGTGGCTCTACTTACCATGTTCGAGACAACATAATAGTTTGCCACAAACGCATAAGCTCTTTAGCAAATAGTTTACAAAATCATTGTTAGATAAGTTCAAAATTTTTGGATCAAAAACTAACAATGGATGTTTTATGATTGACTATTTGAGACAAATGAAAAATTGACTGTTCAAACTTCATTTTTTTTTTTTTTTTTTAACAAATTGAGTTCAATCGAGTTTTTAACAAATTGAATACGAGTCAAATATAGTAAAAAAAACACACATATACTTTCGGACTAATGTGCTTTTAGATCCATCTACATGAATGGTTTGTATTAATGCCTTCAACAAATAAATGTATATGAGTGAAACTTTTATTTTAGGACATTTACTCCTGTGGTTTGAGATTTGAGTCAAACCACAAATAGGAGTGAAACTTTATAGTTCAAATATGAAACTTTCAACAAATAAATCTATATGCTTTCTTTATCTTTTTATAGTTCAAATATAAAAAGATAAAAAGACAAATAGGAGTGAAACTTTATAGTTCAAATATGAAACTTTCAACAAATAAATCTATATGCTTTCTTTATCTTTTTATAGTTCAAATATAAAAAGATAAAAAAAAGTGCACTTTTTATCTTTATCTCTTTATCTCACAAAGTCCCTATATATTTTTGGACTAAAGTGTAACGGTTAACTACGTTAACTATAGATGCGAAATAACTATAATATCCTCAAATTCTATATATAAATTTTTGTTTTTTTGTTTTTTGTTTTTTTCTCTCTCTTCTCACAAATACATAATTTCTAATTTCTAATTTTTGATATCAATGCAATTAAATCACAATTAATCATAAATTTTTTAATTATTTATTGTAATTCTTAACTTTTTAATCTAATTTTAATTTAATTATGTTTTGAATCATAATTAATCCTAAATCCTTAATTATTTATTGGAATTTCTAACTTTGTAATCTAATTTTAATTTAATTATATTTTTATATTACAATTAATCTTAAATTCTTAATTATTTATTATAATTCCTAACATCATAATCTAATTTTAATTTAATTATATTTTAGATCAATCTTTAATCATTATTTATTTTATATTTTAATTTAATGAGAAATTTATTAGAAAATTTTCTATCAGTTACTTGTATCCCAATTAGTCCATAAAATATTTTTGTATTCCAATAAGTCCTATTATTTTATAAATTTGATCCATCAAATCTTAATTCTCATATTTAAGATATTTTATGGATAATTTTATCCGTACAAATATTTTTTGAACCTTTAACAATTTGGTGATGTGAACATTCACATTAAATAAATTTGACAGTGTGAATGTTCATATCATGGAACATTTATATTGTCAATGTGAACATTAATACGCATTTCACCCTACTATTATTAGAGGTATTTTGATAACTATGTTTCAATAGGACTTATTGGAAACATAAGAAAATAATTTGGACTAAAGCCTCGTTTGGCAACTCACTGTTTTAGTTTAAAAGTCAAAAGTCATTAAAAAAATTAAAAAACCAAATACATATACCAAAAATTCAAAATTTTCTTTTTCTCTCTACTTTTGCACATCTTTTCGTAAAAAATTAAAAAGTTATTCTAAACCTACTAATTTTTTTACCTCATATTTTAATCAAAAAATTAAAAAATTACTAAAATAGTTTGTTTCCAAATGAAACCTAAGTAGAATATAAGTATGCGAAGAGGGATTTATAAATAAATGTCCCAAATAATTCTTAATCATATTATATATTTTTGATCAATTTTTAATTATATTTTATTTGTATTAACATCTTAATCTAATTTTAAGTTTGGAAAATATGAGATAAAATTATCTTTTTGTTGTGTTAATTTCACTTAATTAAAAAAAATTTAAATTCACTCTAATATATGGCATATGTAATACACATTTTGTTAATTTGAATGAAAAAATTAATAGTGATATTTTAGTTCAAAATTATATAAAAATTATATGATATATTGAAATCATAATAAATAAAGTGACCACAAATCACATGGAATATAATAAATTTTATGTTTTATTTTATAAAAATATTAGAGATCTTAAAAATTTTACTAAAAATTTTATTAAATATTTCATGTGTGTGGAACTCACATAAAATCCACATTATGTGTGGCACATTTAGCAGAAATTTTAGTAAAATTTTAAAATTTCTAACCTTACTTTTTATTTTAATATTTTTGGCTGAGAGATACAAATCATTTTATAAATTTAGAAAATCTAACATAATCAAATAGTATAATTGATTACCAATGATTGGAGAGAAGAGAGAGAATGTTCAGTTTTGCTTTTCACCGGTCATAATAGGTGAACAAATGTGTATATCGAATGGAATAATGATTGAGAAGTCTAAAAAAAAAAAATTAGAGGGGGTTTTAATGATTGGTCTTACTATATGAGGTAATGTTTTAATTTATGTTTTTATTTTTTATTTTTATTTTTTTACTTTGTTGCATCATACAGCTCTTATTAGAGTTCTATTATTAAAATTCTGAATCATTGCTAATATTGAATGGTTGAAATAATTCTACTAAATCTAATGTTTAGGAATTTTTTTCATGTATTTTGTCCAAAAAGAATAATATTTTAAAGTTCTAATAGTAGATGTCTAATGGTGTGGGCCCCACAACAATAGTTATATTTGTATCTTAATTTTTTTTTTTTAAATATTTCAAAACTCCAAACTCTAGGGATGATCGGGTTGAACTGATGTGGTATTTTAGTCTTGTCTTTTTATTCATTGTTAATTATATAAAATTCTTTTTAAAACTCTATTTTTAAAAGAATGAATCACTTTCTTTTTTTTTCATTGTTAAATATATAAAGCTCTATTTAAAATTCTATTTTTAGGGAGAAAAATGCTTGGGAGCACTAATTAGTGTTCCCACTAATTAGGTAGCAGTGGGTCCCGCCAGTAATGATGTGATGTTTTGGTCTTGGAGTTGTATTTTTTTTTTTTTTTTTTACTTTTTTAATGTATTAATACTATTAGTGGTGATATTTTTAGTGAGATAAATCATTGTTGTTTTAGGGATATATCACTACTGATCCGAAAATCACGTTTGGCTACCATAGGCGTGTTCCCGAACAAGAAAAGCGACACGTCCATCAAAAGTCGCTTCAATTTCCATGGGATGAAATGGCATCTTTCATTCACACCCTTGTGTTGAAGCCTTTCTGTGAGCCCAACCAACATATCAACGCCTCATTTGGAAATAAATTATTTTAATAATTTTTAATTTTTAGTTAAAATATAAAATAAAAAATTAATATATTAAAATAATTTTTTAATTTTTTATGAAAAAATATATAAAAATTAAAAAAAAAATAAATTTTTGACTGTTTAGTATAGGTTATAAATTTTTTAATTTTTTTAATAATTTTTTAACTTTTAGAATAAAAGTATTACACGTCAAACGAGACCTAAAGATAGTAAAAAGTTATTTTTTAGTTTTTAATTTATTTTGAATCACATAATCTTTTTATTTTTTTATACATTTTTAAAAAAAAATTAAAAAAGTTAAAAAAATCAATTTTCAATCAACTTTCAAAAATAACTCATACCGACTTGTACACGCACAGCAGCTTTAGAAGAATTTGCATTTAAATATTGATTTTTTTCTCTCACTAAAATGGAGTCTCTCTTTTTTATAAAACAAAAAATTAAATTATTAATATTTATTAACATTTTACATTATAAATTTTTATTAAAATTTTAATTTCTTACAGGCATACATACCCCGTCACTATTTGGGCATTTGGAAAAACAGCATCTATTTAGATATATATAGCAGTGATTTAGACCCCCTCAAACTTCAACCCCCACCACCCCACACACACGTGGCAGATGGTGATTAGAGGAGGAGAAAAAAAAGAAAAAGAAAAAGTGACCAATCAAAAAAGAAAGGGGGTCAAAAGGGGTGGAGGAAAGGGGATCCCAATCTTTATTCATATATATATATATACTAGCGTTCACCCCATGCTATGCACGGGATAAATATTTTTGTCTATATATATTATACTCGTTTTTTTTTTTTATCATTTTGTTTCTCTTATATAAAACTTTAGATTTAACTCACTTTTTAAAAAATTAAGTTTTTATTTTTTAGTAATTTATTTAACATTTTATGTAGTTTTTAAAATTTTCTAGATATACCTAATCTAGATACACTTAAAAAGTATAATACTTATATAAATTGTTTTTTAAATTCACCAAATACAAAAAAAAAAAAAAAAAAAAAAAAAAAAATCAAAAATCAAAAATAAGAAAATTCAATACATTTTTGTATTTTGTTGTATTCAATAAATCTTTTAAAGATTTTTGTACAAATTTTATATCTTTTAAGTATATCTGGAACTAAAAAATAAAAATAAAAATATTTTAAAAATCACTAAAAATATAAAAATACGAATTGAAAACTCAAAAAACTGTTTTTGAAAACTCCAAACCAAATAGAGTATTATTTGTAAATTTAAAAGTTGTGTAAAATTATAAAAAAAAAATTATGAGTTTAATGCACAAATAACTTAATACCTGTTATGCTTTTATAATATACATAGAATTAATTAATTTCCCCTTACTCCACCCAAAATAAATTTAGTTGTATTATGTGTAAAATTATTGATTTTATTTTCATAACATAAAATAAAAATAAAACTAACATGTATTGTTAATATAATGGTAAACTTGCATTATCTTATTGGTGGAACACTACAAATACCTATCAAAATATACTTTTAACCATCTTAAACTTTATTTTTTATTGAATTATTTATCCACTAAAATCATAAACAAAATATAGTATTAAATTTAATGGATTCTTGCAATCTAAGAAATTAAAGAAGTAATGAAAATAATTAAATTTTAATCTTAAATTAAAAACTATAAAGAAAAACAAAAGAATTGAAATCATGTCTAATATGGTAGAATTTTCATTTCAAAACATAATATTTTCGATTTTTAAACCAGGTATGTACATATAAATTTTGGATTTTGTAAAACAAAATAAAGCATGAAAGATTAAATTTTGATTAGAACACTCATAATACCATCCACAGTGGTACCGTTATAAACCATTTCCTACCATATCTCAAAGTAAGGCATGTCAAAAAAAAAAAAGAACAATACTGTAACCAAAAGAATTTATATGAACACAATTTAAATTGGTGGAACAAACACTCTAGGAATATCCTCAAGGACACAATATGCTACAAATTATTAGAGCAAAAGAAAAAGAAAAACAGAGACATCACTACCAGAAAAAGTGTTTTTTGCGACGGTAGGCGGCCGTCGCAAATGCCCTGAATCCCGTCGCTAATACTTTTTGCGACGGTAATTTGGTTTTTTGCGACGGGAAGGGAGGGTCGCGACTAATGGGGTTGCAAAAGAGCTTTAGCGACGGTAAGTGCCGTCGCCATTAGTTTCTGCGACGGGAGGGTGCCTTTTTTGCGACGGCACTTTTTCTGTCGCCAATAATGGAAGAATATATCAGTTTTTGCGACGGCACATAATTCCCGTCGCTAAAAGTGGGTTATTAAGACGGCAGAATTACCGTCGCTAAAACTCTGGCAGCTTATAACTATTGGCGACGGCAACGTCTACCGTCGCTAAAGGTATCTTGAAAATTACAATTCCACAGCTTTTGCGACTGTTTTGGTGCCGTCGCAAAAGCCTATTACTCTTTTTTGCGACGGGTTCTTATACCGTCTCAAAAAACAAAAAAACAAAAAAAAAACCTGTTGAGAAATTATTAAAAAAATCAAAATAACCTGTATAAAATAAAAAATAACTATAAAAAAATCCAAAAATTACAGAATAATATAAATCCATACATAAACAAAAGTTGACAAATAATAAAAATTAATAATATTGTTCCATTCATAACAATACATAAATAAAAATTCATAACAATAAAAATTATGCCACTACATAACGTCGCATAATACATACATAATGTTGCTCACAAATTTACATAACATAAATCAAAATCAAAACCAAAAGTTTTCGTCTTGATTCGTTCGTGGGTTACAAAAATAAAAATTGGTCATAATCTTTATACGCCCGCATTCCAGAAGAACCCAACTGCTACTCAGGAAATATCTGAAAAAAACAAGATAAAAATAATTAAAAACCATATAATGGTGTTAATATTTCAATTACAGAAAAATATTAAAAAAAAAATGACTACTATATAATTAGAAAGATAGTTTAGTAAATAATTTTGACTGGACCGAAATCCGGCTCTAACTCCCAAACCGGGAACCCGATTCGAGCCCCGTCTTCTCCCACAAGTCTCTCGTGCCTAGGAGGTCGTGTGTGCCAAGTTTCGTGCTAAACCGACGCCGTTTGGTGATTTTGGGGCGTTAACGCCTCGAATTCAAGTTTCTTAAGGAAGTAGTTTGCCTAAAGTGAAATCCGGCTCTAACTCCCAAACCGGGAACCCGATTCGAGCCCCGTCTTCTCCCACAAGTCTCTCGTGCCTAGGCGGTCGTGTGTGCCAAGTTTCGTGCTAAACCGACGCCGTTTGGTGATTTTGGGGCGTTAACTCCTCGAATTCAAGTTTCTTAAGGAAGTAATTTGCCTAAAGTGAAATACGGCTCTAACTCCCAAACCAGGAACCCGATTCGAGCCCCGTCTTCTCCCACAAGTCTCTCGTGCCTAGGAGGTCGTGTGTGCCAAGTTTCGTCCTAAACCGACGCCGTTTGGTGATTTTGGGGCGTTAACACCTCGAATTCAAGTTTCTTAAAGAACTAGTTCGTCTAGACCGAAATCCGACCCTAACTCCCAATCCGGGAACCCGATTGGAGTCCTGTCTTCTCCCACAAGTCTCTCGTGCCTAGGCGGTCGTGTGTGCCAAGTTTCGTGCTAAACCGACGCCGTTTGGTGATTTTGGGGCGTTAACACCTCGAATTTAAGTTTCTTAAGGAACTAGTTCGCCTAAAGTGAAATCCGGCTCTAACTCCCAATCCGGGAACCCGATTGGAGTCCCGTCTTCTCCCACAAGTCTCTCGTGCCTAGGCGGTCGTGTGTGCCAAGTTTCATGCTAAACCGACGCTGTTTGGTGATTTTGGGGCGTTAACACCTCGAATTCAAGTTTCTTAAGGAACTAGTTCACCTAAAGTGAAATCCGACTCTAACTCCTAATCCGGGAACCCGATTGGAGTCCCGTCTTCTCCCACAAGTCTCTCGTGCCTAGGCGGTCGTGTGTGCCAAGTTTCGTGCTAAACCGACTCAAAATAATAAACAATGCATATGCATAATTTTATGATAGAAGAAAGAGTTCCAATATCATGGACGAGTATATGACATAATCATTGAAACCTTGGTCGTAGAAACAAGGCCCTGAAATCAAATTTATGCTTCACATGAATACTTCAAAATGAGTGAACCAACTTATAGAACACAACATGTGTATCATGTATGCTGAGGATTAGTTTGCAGCATGTGTATAATTGATGGCAGAACTTGTTCCTCTTGCACAATTTTTACATCAAAACACATGAAATCCTTTCACTGGAGATGTTATCATGTGTTGACCAAAAGAGAGAGGGATGGTGTCACCTGCTACTACTACCAAGCTAGTAATGACTTTCACAATTCTAAAATTTAAATAGCTGCACCTTCCGCAACCAACATATAGATTACTTAACATTCTTGTACAAACCTTGAATTTGCTTTTGTCTGGTGATTGGGCACGGCACACAAATCCAGATCGTGCCTCCTCCTCTGTTATGGTAACAGCATAAAAATGAGCACATTGTTTTTCAACCTGTTAAATAGTGCCAAATACCCATATAAGCATACCACATTTAAGTTTAACATATGAACCACAACAAAGCTGTCTAACATTACAATAGCAACAAAAACAAAAACCAACCTTTCTAAATGCGCGTTGTCCTAGTGGAAGTGGATGAATTGTTACTGTGCCATGTAGTGCCTCCTCCAAGACGGTTGCTGATACAGTTGTTTTGATTGGCACACCAAGTTTACTACATGTAGTACAACAAGAACATAACAGACCCTATTATCTGTAGCATAGGGCTCATGTTTATCATGAAAGAATGAATCTATGGGCAAATGAAAAGATGATGAATGATATAAAGACATAACATTATGCACTTACCTAAAAAGTGCAGCAAAGATGGTGTTCACAGCACCTAAACTTGAAAGATCTAACTCCAAATCTTGGCTCTCTGATTCAACAGCCTGAGCAAAGGATACTCAAGTCACATTTAGCACCATATCAGAACATTTATTCAAACTATTTTGTGACTGTATATATATGAAGCTGTCTCAAAACCACAATCACTATGCTAGGTTAGAGTTTTCCAAAAACTCTTTTGAGAAAATTATACTTTCTTGTTTTCCGTGTTATATTATTTTTACTGAATTTTTTTAATATTTTAAGTAATTTTTTTAATTTTTAGACACACCTAACATAAATACACCTAAAAAGTAAAAAAAATCTTTTAAAAATTCACTAAATACCAAAAATACAAAAGAAATACAATAATTCAATACATTTTTTTTTATATTTGTATGTATTTATTAATTTTTAAAAATATTTTTTCATAAATTTTTTTTTAGATACATTTAAGTAAAGTGCATCTAAAAAAAATATTTAAAAATTAAAAAATATTCACTTAAAAAAAAAAAACACAAAAGTCACTTTTTGCGACGGTAGAAAATGCCGTCTCAAAAAATCAGAGTATTTGCGACGGTAAAAAATGCCGTCTCAAAAAATCAGAGTATTTGCGACGGTAGAAAAATACCGTCTCAAAAAACAGAGTATTTGCGACGGTAAAAAATACCGTCTCAAAAAAGGAGAGTATTTGCGACGGTATCTTCTGCCGTCGCAAATACTCTCCTTTTTTGAGACGGTATTTTTCTACCGTCGCAAATACTCTGTTTTTTGAGACGGTATTTTTTACCGTCGCAAATACTCTGATTTTTTGAGACGGCATTTTTTACCGTCGCAAAAAGTGACTTTTTGCGACGGCAAGCGCGCCGTCGCAAATAATTCCGTCTCATATACCCAGTTTTCTTGTAGTGCATGGACATTACAATTTTCTGTAATCTTTGTAGTCAAAATACAAAATCTCAAATGTTTGGAACAAAAAATAAATTATTAAAGCAAAAGCTAAAGAAAAAGAAAAACCAAGACTTGAATTCGATGGCGGACTGCTGACTGCTGGCGTTCACTGCTGATGAAGGAAGTTGATGAAGTACATGTATTTGTAGTAGTGGATTGTTAGAAATAATGGTTTTAGGGAATATGGATAGATGGATGGTTTGAGGGTAGGGAAGAAACGTAGGGTAGGAGAGAAAGGTGGAAGAGTAGGAGTTTTTATTGTTATGAAAGTCTTTGAAAGGGAAGTAAAAGAACTATAAACTCAAAAGAGAGTTGCCACGTATTTTTCAAATTTATGAGAATTTTAGAATGGTATTTTGAAAGCTTTTGGAACAACACTACATTCTATTATATATATAGTATAGATGTTAACTCATCTTATTTGGTTTGATTTTAAATTATTATTATTATTACTACTTAAAACTAATTTAATAAGAAGTGTTTTGGGAAGATGGTTAAAAATTAATTATTTATTTTTTTTAAAATTTTTTTTACTTTTTTTATATGAGAAGAGAAATGGATTAACAAGTTAAAAAGTGACTTTTAATACATTTTCCAAATGAACCTAAAAAAAATTATTGGTTGATCTAGCGCGTCACGTGATCATATCATTCCTCAATTATAATTTATTATGTTCCCTTATAGCCCCGTTTGTTTTGGGGTGTAAAGGATGGAATGTGATTAGGATGGAGGTGGAGCTATTTAATGTTGTGTTTGTTTGTAGAGTTGGGTAAGAGATTAAGATGGAGGAGGGGATTAAGATGGAGGTTGGAAGGGAGATTGGGATGGAGGAGATGAAGGTAGAGGTGGTATTAGAAAATTAGTGAGGGGATTAGAATTGTTTTTATTTTTTACATACTGGGATTTTTTTTTGAATATTAATGTTTAATTTTTTGTATTTTTTTATTTGTTTTATTATTTTATATAAAAATAATTTAACAATTCTTACACTAACAAATATCATCAAAACAAACATAATTTTACTTAATCCCCTTACTATCAATCCCCTCACTAATAATCCCCTTACTATTAATTCCCTCACTATGAATCTCCTCAATTCTACTTCTGAAAACAAATGGGGCGTATATTCTCAAATCATCCAACACAAATCTGTGAGTCCTACCTTCTCCACTGATCACAATACCGTTAGAGTACCACGTGACGGTAACCCAAGAACAACCAATAACTTCTCTAAGCACAGAGATCTTTGGCCGGTGTTTTCTTTATTGGAAAAACTAACTGTTGACCAGTGCAATACGCATACTATTTTTTTTCAAAAAATATTTGATGGTACAATGTGCTTGTTTGGAAAGTGGAGGTTTGGAATTTTTTGGCTAAAATAGCCACAAAAAAATAAAATAGTTTTTTAGCCCAATAAAACAAAACACCACATCCAACTCATAATTCTTACATTCTTTTTCTCAAAAAAAGTCAAAAAAGCCAAAAAACCTTCACAAATGAGGCTTTTTAGCCCCAAGCTAAAAAAGCCAAAAGCCAATCTACTTCCCAAACGAAGGCAATGTGTGTTATAAAAAAATAATTTTAATTTTAATTTTAAAGTAAGATTTTAATTATTTATTTTGATAATATTAGAGCTATCGTTATATAATATTGTTAATTGAATACTTATATATATTAATTTTAGTTAAATTATTTATGTATTTTGATAATTTTAGTTCTATTGTATTCTAAAAGTGTAAATATCATATAATAATTTTGTATGATATATATTAAATTATGAAATAGTAAAATAAATATTCATTTTGATATTAAAAATAATAGTTAAATTAGAAGAAAAATTAGTAACATAAAATTAAAAGTAATTCTAACTATTTAATTTTATTTTATATTCATCTGGAAAATAAAAGTATGTAGAAATTGAATTATATAAAATTTATTTAAAAAATTAAATATAAATATGCTTTAGTTGAATTATCATACAATGATTTTATATGATATATATATATATATACAACAATGATAGAGACTACTAAAAATGATGCTCTAAACCACCACTAATGAGTTAGCATCCATTTAAAAAAAAAAAAAAGGCACAAGAATACTGTGGCAGTGGGTGGGGCCCACTGCCACATTATTAGTGATAGTACTAATTAGTGCTCTCACTCATTTTCCACATATATATATATATATATACATATATATTAAATTATAAGATTGTAAAATAAACACTCTTAATTAAATTAAAATATCAACTATATAAAAGAAATTCAATAATGATTAACTAAGAAAGAATTACATAACATCTAAACCCAAAAAGAAAAAAATAATGAAAAATCCAAACCACAGATACATCTGAGTGTGTGAAGTGATTAATCATTTGTAATATGATGTCAAATCATCGAGAGTATCATTGTGCTGTTGGTTTTTCCTCTTGTGAATTATGATATATAAAATAATGTAAGAAATTAAGGATAATTTCATATATACAATCACTATAAAATTTAAATGACAAATTCATAACATATTTTAACATAGAATTGGTATTAGATATAGAACAATGCACAAGAAAATAATAAGAAGAAGAAGAAGAAAAAAAAAAAAAAGCAATTTAGCATTACAAAAAAATCCTAATACCCTCGAAAGAATTATTAAGAAGAAAAACATGAAACGCAAAATTGGTATTAGTTTGTGGATTATCTCAATTTATAATGAAAAATATATGAAAAAGAAATATTTATCAAAAAGAGTCCATATAAAATAGGTAAAGTTAGTATAATTTAAATTATGTTTGAGCTTGTGTAGAACTTTATATGTAATTAAAAAAATACATACTGACGTGGCTTTCTTAGAAAAAAAGTAAGTCCTTAAATATTTGTCAAACAAAATCTATATAAAATAGGTAAAGTTGGTATAATTTAAATTATATTTGGATTTGTGTAGAACTCTATATGTAATTAAAAAAAATACATGCTGACGTGACTCTCTTAAAAAAAAAAAAAAAAGCCCTTATAATGTGTCACCGAAGTATGAGAAAAACACTACTTTTAATAATATATATGATTTTATTTCAATTATTTAATATCTATTTTAAAACTATTTATATATATTATATAATTATATACATGTATATAAAGTTTAAATTAAATATAAATTTTTCCTAATAAACAACTTTATGTTAAATAGGAAACTCAATATAAATTAATAATAAAATATACATAAGATAGACAACAAAAAAAAATAAGAAATATGTTTAATTTCAATAAAAATTGAATACTTGAATAAAAGTGAAAAAAGTAGAAGAAAATTAATTTATAGAATATTTTTTAGTAAATATAATTATTTTAAATTTTATTTATGAGTACTTTAGATCAAGTAGAAATCTTTTAAATATTATATTTTAGAAATAATTAAGTATAAAGGTATGTTACATGACACTTTAAAGAAAAGAAAAAAAAGAACAGAAGCGAGAGATACCCCAATAGGAGAGGGAAAAAAAATTTGAGAGTAAATACTACTTAAATATATATACACACACATATATATATATATATTATATATAATTAAATATAAATTAATATTAAGACATCGATAAGATAGACAAAAAAATAAAAAATATAAAAGAAAATTAATTTCATCCATGTGATACACATAATTAAGCACATTCTGTCTTATTTATTTATTTGTATATTGAGATAAATTTTTTTTCAAATATCATAATAATTAAATTATAATTATATATATGAAAAATAGGTATTTTAATTGAAATTAAGTTTATGTAGAACTTTATATGTAAATGGAAAAGACATGACAATGTGGATTTTTTAGAAAAAAAATGAGTAAATTTTTAGAACGTGCCACCTAAACAAGAGAAAAACAATACTTTTGATAATATATATATATATATACGGCACCGCTAGAGAGCTCGAACAATACTGGCTCGAATACTGGCTCGAATCCAAAACGACGTCGTTTTGGTCAAAACGACGTCGTTTTGACCCTCTTTTTTTTTTTTTTTTTTTTTTTTCTTCTCTTTTTCTCGTTGACCCTCCTTCACTATATTTTTTTTTTTTTGGACAGACGAAGAAGAAGAGAAGACGCAGGGGGAGGGGAGGGGAGGGGAGGGGAAGGAGAGAGAGGGGGAGGGGAGGGGAGGGGAGGGGCCGGACTGGAGGGGGCCTAATCATCGGGGGAGGAGGAGGAGGAGGAGGCGGAGGCGGAGGCGCGGCGGTGCGGCTGCTTGCGACGAGGGCGACGATCGGAAGGCTGGCTCCGAGCATCGACGAGCTGCGACGAGGGACGGCGAGCTCGCCCCGGCGGCTGGGCGACGACGGCGGTCGGCGAGACGACCGCGGCTGGGCGACGATCGCTGGGCATCGGCGTCTTCTCTCTCTCTCTTCCCGTCTGCCTCTCTCTCTTTCTCCTCTCTCCCTCTCTTTTCTCCTTCTCTCTCTCTTTTTCTTCTTTTCGAGCCAGTATTCGAGCCTCAGAGACTCGAGCTCTGAGGCATTTTCCATATATATATATATGATTAGAAGGTGACTCATGCGATGCAAGAGAATTTATTCTTAAAATAAAAAATTAATTTTGAGTCTTAATATTTTGTGTAGAAAATTTTAACAATTGAAAGTCAAATACAAACAAATTGGCTAATGGCTAAAGAAAATTTTTGTCAGTGTATAAGGCTTATAAAAATAATTTTTTCCAAAGTTTTAAAAAAAAAAAACAGATATATTCTTAATTTGAAATCAAATAATCATTTGTGTTAATCAAATTTACTAAAAATCATGAATTTCACTTGTATCAAAATATTTTTTAAATTAACTAAAATGTTATATTAAAATATTTGTGTTAATTTTAATTAACGTAATGATATTTTATATTATGATATGTATTACAAAAAATATTATTAATTTAAATTTAAATTATTTATTTTATCATTCTATAAAAGTGTTATTTGAATATTTATATATAATAAATTTAGTTAAATTATTTATTTATTTTGATAATTTTAGTTCTATTGTACTATAAAAGTGTAATTATCATATAAAATCATATATAATAAATTATAAGATAGTAAAATAAACACTCATTTTGATATTAAAAATAATAGTCAAATTAGAAAGATAATTAGTAATATAAAATTAAAAGTGATTTTAATTATTTAATTTTATTTTTATTTTATAAAATATGTAAAAATAGAACTACACAAAATTTATTTAAAAGATTAAATATAAATATATTGTGATTAAATTAAGAAGAAAATACATAAATTAATTATGTACAATATTGATTTTTCCTTTAATATTCTTTTTGAATTATTCATATATATTGTATATAGGTATATAAAGTTTAAATTAAATATAAATATTTTGTAATAAATAATTTCATGTTAAATAAAAAATTAAATATAAATTAATATTAAGACATCAATAAGATAGACAAAAAATAAAAAATGTAACAGAAAATTAATTTGACCCTTGTAATGCACATAATTCTGTACATTATATCTTATTTATTTATTAATTTTTTTTTCAAATGTCATAATAATTAAATTATAATTATATAGACCATTGATCTTTTTTTATCAAATGGTTAACCTTTTGTCAAGGGTCACTCTTGCCAGTGGCCAACTTTTACGTGGTGCGAATCGTAGGGTCTATACTTATCGAATGGCTGTGCTATTGTCAGACTATAATGGTTAAGTTGTACGAGAAGCGAATCGTCGGATCTAAATTGATCAGACGATACTATTCTTTGTCAGTGTCAATCTAAGTGGTGGCCAACTTGTCATAATCTTCACACGTTGGATTTGTGTTGATCTAACAGCTGTTATTAGGGTAATTTCTATTTCCACGTATCTATTTATTTATGTACGTATTATTTCTCAATACATACATTTATTAATTTGGTTATATATTATTATTTTCAATTCACACACCAGTTGTTCCAATTAAACTCCTAACTCATATCTTTATATACACACCACCTAAACCCTCCTTCAACATTTCTATTTAAAATTCTAGACCCACATGCAAATTTTCAGTTCCATCCACATTGAAGACATAGTAAAAACCCGTATTAAAGACACAGTGAAGACCCTCCACTCACATTGCATTTTTAATTTGTTTTAAAACTAAAACACCCTCTATCCAAACGATGCCTTGTCATTCTGGAAAGATAACAATTGCGCAGTTGTACAAAAATTACAATTCATGCCGAACGGGGATTGGACATGGACATCATTGTGTGTACAAATTGAAGTAAACCCACCAAACCAAAACAATCACAAACTCTCTCAAACAGCAAACACTTGACACTCATCAATACAAACCCAACCAACCATGTCAAGAACAACAAGCCCTCTTTACCACCACCACCATTCAATCACATTTTCTCCTAATGAAAAATCACGAATGAAAAAAAAAAACTTTTGTACAAAAAAAATTCACTTTTGTGTTACTGTATTTATTGTAACCAGACATATTCTTATTTGAATTTGAATTTCTATTGATTTGCAACTCTTTCATCACAAAAATCAAGAATGATGGCAGATTCTAATGAGAAAACGATATAACCATGGAGTAGGAATGTAAAAAGTGTTGCTATAAAAGTATTGTTTTGCCAGAAATTGAGGGCAATGGAGTGTGTAGTAAGCAATGGACAATAGAGTAAGTGAGAAATAATTGAAGAAGTGAGAAACAATATTAATGGAGAAACTAGGATTTAACTTTTTTTTTTAATCAAAAGATGTGCATTGAGATTTTTTGTTTTTAAAATATGTGTATAGAGAAAATTTTGATTTAATATTAAGGGTGTATTTTGATAACCATTATGGCCATTTTGTTTTATGATACAATTGTTATTAAAATTATGTTTCATTAAATGCGTACACAGAGATAAATAGATGTGTAAAAATAGAATTATTCCTGTCATTATGCTAGTCTAACCTATTTTGAATTGTATTTTGTTCTCTATTGATATAACGTAGTTCTATTTAACCTTTTCCTTTGGGCCTTATTGGGTTTGGACAAACCTTAAATGATTTTGGGTCCATATCCTTAATTGGGTTGAGCTCAAATTTTCACCCACACTCTTTGAGGTACTCATTAACATATTTTAATATATATTTTTACTATATGATTGGAGTACTTATTCATTATTTAAATTGATAAACCCTTAATACATAAAATTAAATTAAATTGTTGTTGTCTTTTACAAATTAAATTATGTTTCATTAAATACGTACACAGAGATAAATAAGTATGTGAAAATAGAATTACCCCTGTCATTATGCTAGTTTGACCTATTTTGAATCGGATTTTGTTCTCTATTGATACATCGTAATTCTAGTTAGCCTTTTCCTTTGGGCCTTATTGGGTTTGGACCAACCTTAAGTGATTTTGGGTCCATATCCTTAATTGGGGGGATTCTATTTGCACTAAAAAAATCATTAAGTACTTCTAATTTCTAAATACACTTTGTTTAATTATTGATTTTTTTTTATTTTATTCTTATTACATCCTATTATTTTTCTCAAATTACCCTCAAGGTAAACCCAAATAATAAATAATAAACAAACTAAAAGAACTAAATTATTTCAAAAACTTTTCAATACAGAAAATAATTCTCAAATACAAAAAAAAAAAAAACACTAAATTTATAAGCACATAAGCATTATAAATAAATAAATAAAAAATCAAACTTTTGCATAAGCATTATAAAACATTTCAATACAGAAAAAAAAAATTTACATTATAAATTATCTACAAGAATGCTCGTGGAAAAGTAAAAACCAAACTTATAAGCACATAAGCATCAGGCACTAATAAGAAATAGTAGTTCTCAAATAATGTACTATTTAAATGATAAAATAAGAATAACACCAATAATATGTTATTGTTAATCTAATTACTGGGCTCTTTAATTTTTGTCAAAAAAACGATATAGAAAATAATTGATGGTGCTCTATAAAAACTGTGAAACCCCTTTATATGAATACTTACCTCCTTTTTGATGGGTTGCTTCAAAAAACTATTTGATTATTACTCTCATCCATTATTTGATTTTGTTCAAATTTTCTTCTAAGGCTCATGGTTTCAAAATAATAAAAAATAATAATGTTGATGATAATGGTGAGTTTTCGTAGGATGGATTGGAGTTTTGGAGGGAGGATAAAGAAGAAAAAGAAGAAGAAATAAGTCTGATCTCTTGGGGAAGAAGATACAGGGATTTGAATATGAATAACTGATTAGAGTGTACCATGAGAAAAAAAAAATTTATTTTAAGGTTTAATATGGGTCCTCCTTTTTAGTAAATTCATATTAGAATATAATAAGAATTAAAATTTATAAATTTAAATTAAACATACTAAGACATATTTTGGATTCAAATAAAACCCCCCTTAAATTGGGTTGAGCTCGAATTTTCACCACCTCTCTTTGAGGTACTCATTAACACATTTTAATATATATTTTTACTATATCATTGGAGTACTTATTCATTATTTAAATTAATAAACCCTTAATACATAAAATTAAATTAAATTGTTTTTATCTTTTATAAATTAAGTCGTTTTTTAATACATAAATTGACAATGACGTTACAAATGCTCTATATAAAAGGCCGTTCTAAAATATACTCCCTTAAAAAAGAATGTGCATTATATTCAAGTTATGATATTTGTAAAATTAATTATCATAAGTATCATTACTAAATCACATTAAGTCATAACTATATAAGATATAGTTAAAAAAAAAATAAAAATCAATTATGACTAAAATAACAATCATAATGTCATAACTAACATCATAATAAGGGATTGTTTAACAAGCGATATTTTAGCACATTTTTTTTTTTAAAATCTTGTTTGGATTACGTCATCTCTTATTTAGATCACATCATCTTTTTATCACATTGCATATCTTTTCGTAAAAAATAAAAAAACTATACTTATTTAAACCATCTCAAACAATCCTTAAATCATAATTAATACCACAATACATCATAATTAAATCATAACTAAGACCTCGTTTGGCATACAACAATTTTAGCTTAAAAATCAAAAAATTACTAAAAAAATCAAAAAGTCTATAATCTATACCAAAAAGTCAAATATTTCATTTTCTCTCTACTTTTTGTACATCTTTTCATAAAAAAATTAAAAATTCATTCTAAACATACTAGTTTTTTTTATTTTATATTTTAGACAAAAAATCAAAAAATTATTAAAATAACATATTCCCAAACGAGCCCTAAATTTTAGAAAGAGCATAATTGGACATGGACATATAGGCTTTGTCTGGGAAATTAGGTTTATAGTAAAATAAAATTAATATAAATTGCACATCACTCTATCTATTTTTTTTATATGTATTTTATAAAAAATTAGAGTGTGTTATAAAATCTCCACCAGAAATTATGTACTATATTTTTTGAACCAAAAATGTTTGAGGTTTTCAATAATTCTCACAATTTTACTTATAAAGATATGTCAGGATGGATATTAATTTTTAATTTATTACACATTTAATAATTGAAGATTCTATTTCCTTATTGCAGCTTCGTTTGATATCGGTTACTATAACCAATTTTAGTCTTGTTTGATTTTTATTTTTTGACTTTTTTAAGTTTTATAAAAGAAAAAATATAATAATTATAATTTGAATAGAACATTTTATCTTATTAACTTATATAATTTATTTTATCTTTTTATACTTTTTTTTTCTAACTCTAAAATATTTACCAAATGAGGACCACATTATTGTGATTTATGAATCAAATGGTTTGGAAAATGAGTGGAATTCTAATTAGAGCTACTACTAATGATGTGGTAGTGGGTCTCATCCATTATTACAATATGTGTTGTGTGTGATTTTTTTTTTTTACTTTATCACTTTATTAGTGATAATTTAAAATCACTAAATTAGTGGCCTCTAGCTGGATGGGTTTCTAGCATTGCAAACCATCTCATCATTCTGATGTTGCCGCGTACCTTCCTTAACCGCGCTCGCCAAGGTTTTCGTCAGCGTAATCCTTGACATCATTGTTGACTTTTTCCAAATCCAAGGTTCTTTCTCATATGTTTTTTGTATTTTTTGGATTGAAGATTCTCTCATACTTGCGTGGTTGACTTGTTCCGAATCCAAGGTTCTTTCTCAGATGGTTTTTATTTTTGTTTTTTTTGGATTGAAGATTCTTTCTCATACTACGTGGGTAAAAAAAAATATTTAATATAACGATGATGCTAATTGACATGACATCACCATTTAGGGATTGGGTTTCAAAGAGCTGGATCGAATTTTACCTTAGTAAGTTTGAATTTGTATTCAATAAAAATTTAATAAATTAAACTTTAATTGAGTTAATTCAGACTTGACTCGAATTTGAGTCTGATGCTCATAAGGCTTAACAAGTTAAAAAAAATTATGAATTTATACTTATGTATTAAATTGAAATTATAATTAAAATTATAATTATACAATTATATATACAATATATATAAATATATTAAAAAAATCAATATCTTATCAAAATAATAATATCTACTACTACTATTATATAAATGTATTATCTATAGTTAGTTATTATTTACATATAAATAAATTTAGCTATTACATTTACATTATTTAAATATATAAATAACATATTTATCTTTTTTCATATGTATTTTAATATTATTTGATATATAAATAATATATTTATTTTATCATTTAAATAAATTTTAAATGAGCCGAACTTTATTATGTTTAGACTTATTTATTAAGATTTTAACGAGTTTTAGTTCGAACTAGAATTTAATAAAAAATTAACGAACCAAATTCAAACAAACTCTTACTGAGTCGAGCCGAGCTCAAACCCATTCACGAACGATTTTGTTCATTTGAAGCCCTCTCCAAAGCTAAGCTCATCTCTATACTTTATCTCTTCATACCCATCTATACTCTTCTTGTGGGCTCCAAAAAAATAAATCACATTTTATTATATTAAATAGATTATTTAAGTTTATAATTCTATTGGTCATTCATTTTATAAAATAAAATGTGATTTTTTTTTATATTTATAGATATTTGATAAAATTAATTTTTTGTATGAATTACTTTTATTGTCGAGCTTACAAGATAGACAATTGGAAAAGTTTGAATTATGACCCACAAGAGGGGTATGGAGAGCCAAAAATATAGAGAGGAGTTTATCTAATCCATCCAATAGTTGTTTGTTATTTTTTTCTCCTATGTATAAATGGTAAGGTTGTCACGACCAAACTCGGTATTCAAAGGTTCGGCGTCACTAAAATCCTAACAAATTAATAGAGCAACGGAGTAAAAAAAAAAAGGATACCCAAAACTTTATTTAATAATAACAGAACATATTGGAGCTTCTTTTCGATTACAATATCAGAGTTGTACTATGACTACAAAGTACCTTGTGTCTATCTCATGCATTGGTCTTGATATGTCACCTGAAAGTGGTTAACAACTATAAACACATGACAGAGTGAAAAATATTATACAGTAAGCATGAAGGTACAAAAATTACCATGAATGATTATTTGGCTAAACAGAGATTAGTTTGGTAACTGAAATACATAATTAATTTTAAATAACAGAAGCAGAATGTGAAAATCATATAAGCAATTAATCATAACCATGGTACAGAGCAGAACAGACGTTGACAATCAGAACAGAGGTCAATGAATCCATGACAAACGGAAGACCACAAAGTGACTAAACAATGGTTATTTAAGTACCCCAAGGCATGTGACTCTCGTGGTGGTACTTACAAAACATAATTATTTATAAAATCATTATCAAATAATTTTTAAAATTTAAACAAACATATCCATGAATTTCAATTTAAGCAAATAAAATTCAAAAAATAATCAATGTAATTAAAATATTAATATAATTTATATAAAATCAATTATAATAACTTAAAATATACATAAAATATATTATGATAACTCAAAATATAATATAATTTAATATTAACCCCTAACCCTTACTTTCCTACTACAAACTCTCCGTTACTAGCACGCTGCCCCGAAACGCCCTCAGTTGCTCACTTACTGATCAAGACGTGAAGCCCAAGCATGCAGAAGCTTCCACCGTCCTTATCCTTGACTCACAAATACTCCGAGAGTGAATTGGCCCTTGACTTTGGCTTTTGGCCGTTGCAAAAGTTATTACCTTTTTATGGAAATCCACAATCACTCTTAAAATTATGTATGGTGTCTAAAAATCTTTATCACCTGACTATAAAATTTTAATTATCACTCACTAAAATATTTAATATTCTAAAAATGTTATGTCTCACAATCTATTTTCTTAATAATTTAATTTTTTAATTCTTAACTTTTTATACTATGTACTTTTTTAATATAATAAGGAATTCTATTTATTTATTAATTTATTTAGTTTGTTTTCTTTTATAATTTAATTAACTCCAATTCAAACCCAATTAATAAAATTTCAAATTTATTAAATTGAATCGAATATTTAATTAAACTCTCATATAGTACGATACTCGAAAATAATTCAATTTGTCAATTTCACCTTATTGAGAATTTCACAATTAAATCAGAATAAGAATTAATTAAATGTAAAATGTTATACCTGACGGGATCGTCACAAAGGTGATTACATTCTAAAAGTGAGATTTATTCTTCTTATATAGGTATATTATTGATTGATAATACCATGTGTCATTGATGACGTAGTATCACCGTTATATTAAATCTTTACTTTAAAAAAGAGCTATTTCACTTTTTCAGTACTGTCTCACAGAAAATTTATGTGTGGTCTTGGGTAATTTCACTTGATGTCTCAACTTATTATTTATAGGGTAAATTATAAATACATCCCTTTAAGAGTTGTTTAAAATATAGATTATTTTTATAATTTGAGAAATTATAAATATTTTATTGTTATAATTTTTATTTAACAAAATTAAATAAAAAATTTAAATTTGTAAATGCTCTCCTATGTAATGATAAAATCCTAAATTATTAATTGAAATAAATTTTTGACATCATTAAAAACTATTAATTGATTTGATGATTTATTTATAAAAAGTGTCATTTATTATAAAATTAAAAACTTTAAGAGACGTGATGTAATTTTAAAACCACAGTGATCAAATTATATTTTAAACAAATGTTAGATAGTATATTTAGAGCACCTCCGTCCGATATTTCAAATATGATGCAACAATTTAATAGTCATATTTTGACATCAAGTATCAACTTCACCTAAGGGTGGGAATTTACAACACGACACAATAATACGACTCGAACCGTATATGAAATTAGCGGGTTAGGATTAACCATTTTCTAACACGAACACGTATATGACACGACCTGATAACACGAATATTAAACATGTTGAGTTATTATCAAATCTATATAACACGAAATTGACACAAATAACCCGTATAATTAAAGAGTATCACGACATTTTTTTAATCTCTATTAAAAAGAATGTAAAATACCATTTAAGTTTAATATAGATTTTGTTTTTACTTTTAATTGAACTTAATATATTTTATGCCTATTATTTGAGTTAATCTAATAAAAAATATAATTTTTATAAATTAAGAAAATAAAATTAAGTTGAAATCAAATATTTTTATAAATAATTTTATTTAATAGAGATTAGTTTTGTTAAATTTAATTTGTGAAGAAATTTTCAAATTTTTTTTTCATATATTTGATATTTTTAGTTAATAGTGAAATTTTTTGACATGACACATTAATACGACACGAACCGGACATGGAATGAAAATGACATGACACGATAACACGAAATAATAAACAAGTCGATTAGTGTTGAGATAATTCTGACACGAATCCGATATGACACGACATGAATACGACTCAATACGACACGACGTCCATCCATGACTCCACTCGATATGTCAAATGCTGAGTTGGCATTTAGTATGAACTCAACATGCCATATTTGACATGCTCTATATTTATGTCAAATGTTAAGTCCACCCAATAAAATAATTTTATTTTTAAAAATAATAGAATAATAGATTTGACATATTGAGTGGAAAGTTTCTATATCAAATTTGTCACTTAAACCTTCAAAAAAATTTGGCACACCAAATTTTGAAGGTTATGCCAAATTCAATGTGACAGTCTAACAACTCTATTTTGACATAAAGAATGAAGCCCACCAAATATGTCAAATGTTGAGTTAGTATTTGGCATGAACTTGACAAGTGAAATTTGACATTCTCTATGTTTATGTTAAATGTTGAGTTCACTCAATAAAATAATTTTATTTTTAAAAAATAAAATAATAAATTTGACATAAAAATAGAAAGTTTTTAATATCAAATTGATATATGTGAATTTTTTACGTAAGCCTTAAAAAACACTTGGTGCATCAAATTTTTAAAGTTTAGGGGGAGATGTTATAATTTATCTTAAAAGATAATTTGACAAATGTGGTGATGAATGAAGTGGATCAAAATCAAATAATCACTGCTTTCCCCCGCAATCGTGTGTAAACAGCGTACGGCCGGGATGCCCGCAATCCTACCAATATAACCTGATATATAAACCACTTGCCTGAGCCCCCTCCCCCACCTCAGTTCTCAAAATATCTACTACTCTCACTCCTTGCCAAATGGACCCCGATCAAATTCAGAAATTATTCCAAGACCTACAAACAGAGGAGATTCAAGCAGACAACCCCTTCCCACCTCTGTATTTGACCAGGACCAGGAGTACTTCATTATGGTATCGGCTATCAAGCACGTCATCTCCGGCGCCAATTTGGAACCCATCCGAGCTTTCACGTCATCCTCATCGGCTTCCTCCAGTGGGACCAAAGTGGAGCAAACCGTGATATCGCTTCCAGAAGCCGACACGTGTCCGGTATGCAAAATCAACGGCTGTTTGGGATGTGAATTTTTCACACTAACCACTGGCACTAGTGGCACAAGTGACACCACTGATGTCGTCGCTGGTGCTGAAGGGGAGAAGAAGAAGAAGAAGAGGAGGGAGAAAAAGCTGTACAGGGGAGTGAGGCAGAGGCCGTGGGGGAAGTGGGCGGCGGAGATTCGAGACCCGTGGCGGGCTGCAAGGGTGTGGCTGGGCACCTTCCACACCGCGGAGGAGGCCGCCAGGGCCTACGATAAAGCTTCCGTGGAGTTCCGAGGAGCCAAAGCTAAGACCAATTTTGCATTGTCTGACTACCGATACGAATTGGATACAGCGCTGGAGCGGTCAAATGCGAGAGACAAGGCGAAGATGGAGAGCAAAGTGGAGGGAACTTGTGGTGAGACAGTAGCGGCAAGTAATGAAGCAAATGAGTTCTGGGAAGGCATAATGGAAGACAGTGAGCTTCGAGATTTGCTGATGATGGAGTTTCCATAGCGCTTACGACTCTGCAAAATTTGATGGATTGAAATTCGTAATTCACAGCTTCACAACGGAACATATTCAATTTATTTTTTCACGAATAAAAGTTATCAAATTATAAAATTTGTGATGAACCCACGCGTGTAGTGTAGACTGGAGACAATTAAACGTGACTTAGATCAGATTGCTATTGTTTAATTCTTTGGTAGAGCAGAGTAGCTATTGTTTTCCGCTTCCTTCTGGGAAAAATGATTTCTTTGTTGTTGTTATATCTAGAAGGTGTTCGAGAAGTTAAATTTGGCATTTTTTTTTTTTTTACTAAAATTTATAAAAAAAAAAGTAAAATATGTTAAAATAGTTAATAATCTGTGGATTGGAGCTTTGATACGGAATACCATCGTACTGGAGAGAGGATGGGTGAGTGTGAGTGCACTGGTTTGGCCTTGTGTAAGAATCGATAGTACTTTCGCCGCAAACAATAAGAAAATAAAAAAATGAATAATGCATGAGTAGTTATGAACCTGCCAGAAGCAAAGTTGATTTTTATTTTATTTTTAGTTATAAATGAATGTAGATCAAATTCTAATATTATAAAGAAAAATTTTAAATGAAATTCAAATACATATATAAAGATTAAATCAAATTTTAAAAATGTAAAGAGGGTCTCAACATTCAAAATATTATAATTGATAGTTAAAATCTAATTTTAGCAAGGTACTGCTATTCATGTCAAACTTCAATCGAAACAGACAGAGTTGTTGGCAATGACAATTCATTGAATAAAACAAACAATTCAATTCATTGAAAGCAAATCGTGTGGACCCATGCATTGTACTATGGATCGTGCCCACAAAAGTGGGTTCGGCTTACTGCTCGGCCTCCATGTCATTTTTGTTTTAACAATGCTGTTCCAATAGTGTATTATGTCAAGTTTGGAAAGACTAAATAAGTGTATTTTTTGATTTTTATTGTATTATGTGTAGAAAAAGTAGAGAGGAGATATTGATTGATGTGACCCAAAAAAGATAAAAAGATGAAATAAGTGTACTTATTTTGTTTAGCCAAACTTGGCTTGTCTACTTCCTTCACAAGAAAGTCAAATTAAAACGTTATTTGCAAGTCCTTATTATGAAATGATAAGTGATGAGCTCTAACTAAAATTTTGACATTTTATGAAATCTTGTATTAAATTTGACACAAAATTTTAGAATGTTAATTTTTAACAATCATTTTAGCATATGCCATTGCATTGTTTTTAGTGAAGTTGCTGTAATTTGAATATAATTGCCACTGTAGCACCTTCATCGAATTGCTCTAATATTTTGATTAAAAAATAAAAAATATTATGTATTAAAATAATAAAATTTTAAAATTTATAAAAAGAATTATTTTACGTTGGTAAATAAAATAAATTTATAAAACTTATTAATTTTTATTTTGTCTAATTTGTACGAAATCCCATAATTTCAATCTTATAAATTTAAATTGTATACTTTTAATTACATTTCAATATAACCCTCCAACAATTATAACTAGTATTTATTTAGAATAAAAAAACCATGCGAGAATAATTATCACACACAAAAGAAAAATAAAAAATAAATAATTAACATTGATAATCTTTATAATTTTTTTTAATTATATTTTACTCTCTCTAATTTCGACATATTATTTTTCATCTAAAAATGAAGAATCACATTAAAACAAACAAAATTGAAAATATAAAATTAAAATTGAAATTAAAGTACAATAATTAAAATAAAATTTCGCCAAATCTAAAAGAGCACCAATAGTTAACCTTATTAATCTGTATATATAAACATTATTGTTTAAATAATGATTTTTTGACTGTTTTTTGAACTTTTTTTAAATGTGTAAAAAAAATAGAAAAATAATGTGACAAAAAAAAACTAAAAAATTAAAAAACTAACTTTTAACTAGATTCCAAAGCAAGCCAAAAGCGTCTAAACATTAAGGTGAGTGTAACGCGAAATAGTTAGAAATGGAATACCCTCTTGGTTGAAAGACAATTTCATTTAATTTAAACTTAGGCTTGGTTTAGAAATTTTTACTTTAGTTAAAAAGTTATTATAAATTATCAAATCGCTCTCTTTACTTTTTAATAAATTTTTGATAAAAAATAAAAAAAAATATTAAAATAACCTAATCTTAAACGAAATCTTAACTACTCATCGTTTGTCTATATGGATTGGGTTGTGATTAAATTAGTTATTAAAAAAATATTTGAAAAAATAAATAAAATTAAATATCATATTTAAATTATAATTTTTTATTTTTATTTTTATAAAAATTAAAAAAATTTATCAAACAAATATTTTAACTCTAAACTAAAAACGAAATTGTTTCAGACCCCACTGGAGTGACCTCAAGACCCCAGTAGAGTCTAATTGGCCAACAATATTTATTTATTTTTTTTATTTTTATTTTTTTCTTTCAATAACCAACCCCCACCGCGCGCGGGGGGGGGACTGTTGTCCCAATCACGGCTCAACTAAAAATATCCCACAAAAAAAGTGGTCTTGTCAATTAATGCCCGGTTGCCCCTGACGTCGGTCGTGGATGAGTCCAAGGCGAAGCTTTGCGAATCAAAATTCTTTATTGATCTCTCTCCTTGGCGGTGTTGGAAGGATTTTTTTGTGATTTTTTTTATTAAAAGACAAATTAGTTATAAAATTAACAAAAATAAATCTAAATAAAATATCACATCAAATTTTATAATCATTTCACTTTTTCTCTTACAAATATTACATCCAATCACAAAAAATCTAACTATCTTCTCAACAAATAAAAAATTTTAGGAAAAGTACTAATAAATCCCAAATTTAGAAATGTTAACCCATTTAGTCCCGAAAGTTTTTTGTTGGACTAATAGGTCCTATTTTCCAAAAAGCTTACTATAGTCATTTTTATGATTTCCCTTCTTTTCAAATATCAAACATTATTCATCAAACATCAAACATCAGCAACGTCAGGATTATTTATCAACTATCAAATATCAAACATTAGCAACGTCAGGATTATTTGTATAATGTCGGTGAAAACATTAGCAACGTTAGAATTATTTATCAAACATCAAACATTATTCATCAAACATCGAACACAGATTCTCAACCATTAAACATTAAGATTATTCATCAAACATCAAACATCATATTTATTTTTAAAAAAAAATTGAAACTATTGCTCGAGATCCATCATCAAATTCATTAGAACATCAGATCCATAAGATTCATCAGTTGTGGGTGTTTGTGGGTGTTTCATCAGATTCATTAATTTGACCGTAAACAGCGATCTGAAACATTGTATGGGGTTTGAAATCAACAACCAAACATGACATATATAGGAGGAGTAGTGAAATGAATATGAAATCAACAACCAAACATTGGTTTCATGTGCTCTGTTTATTTGCTGTGTTTTTCATTGGTTCGTCACTTTCGGCTTTCAATGATGTTCAATGTTAGAACGAAGCACGAAGGCAAAATTTGGAATTCCCGATGCTGAATGAAGATTTATCGTAAGATCGGATCTCATTGCTCCGTCAGAATCCAAAGCACATCCCCAATACATCACCACCAACACTCTTCTTTCTCTCTACGCAATCGAACCCACTGCATTACAAGGGTTACACGACTCCACTTTCCAGAGAAATTAACTCTCTGTTTGTTTTCCGAGAAAACCCCCAACTGGTTTTGCAGGACTCGGTTTCTTTTTATTTTTCTCGTAACCAAGCGGTTGATCATCGATTCAATTTTAACCATGGAATCCCTCGAAAAATCAGAAGAAACCGTCTCCAATGTAAGAATTCTCTCTTGATTTTACGTTTCCATGTATATTTATGTATCTATAAATAAGCTTCAGTGCCTCTTTGGTTTGAGATATTGTTGTGTGTCTATATTTGATGATGATGTTGTGATGTTTGATGTTGTTCCGATGATGATGTTTGATGTTGTTTTGATGATAATGTTGTGATGTAAAAAAATGACTAAATGGTTTACAAAAAAACACTCAGGACTAGATAGAGTAACATTTTCCGATATGAGACTTATAAGTAATTTTTCCAAAGATTTTTTCTCTAATAATATCCTATAACTAAAAAAACTACAAAAAAAATTCACTTCCCAAACACCCACCTTAACTCTCTATTTATTAGGTCATTGGGCTCATTTTTTGACTCAATTTTAATGATCCGAAACATCCGTATTTTAAAATTTGTTTAGTATATCATACCCGTAAAAAATTAAGTTGATTGGATATCAAAAACTACATATTCGAATCATCAAACTACAAACTATTTTTTTTAAAAAAAAATTAATAAACAGTTTTTCGAATACATATTTTTTTATATTCGATCAACTTGATTTTTTGCAAGTATTGTAACAACCCAAATTTTTAATTATTCTGTAGAATTTATGCTAATATTATTTAATCTCAGTTAAGAAAATATATGATTTATTATATATTATTATGCGTAATTTTGTAAAATAATATAATTATTAAAAGTTTAGGGGTAATAATAATAATATAATAATAATAATAATAATAATAATAATAATAATAATAATGGGTGTGGTAGTAAAATAAATAATTAATTTTCTGTTAGTATATAATAAAGTGTAATTAATTAAGAATTAATTTATTTATATAATTATATTAAAAAGTTAGGTCAAAAAATAATTATCTTAAATATCTATTAAGGATAAAAATAAATTTATATAATTATGAATTAAATCTGAGTGAAAACGACGTCTAGCCACGTGGAAGGCACGTACGCGTCTCTCCTCCCTATCAAAAGGGAGAAGCCGTTCACCTGAAGAGAGGAAAAGAAACAAAAGAAAAGAAAGAAGAAAGAAAGGGAAAGAAAGAGAAGAGAGAAAGAAAGGAAAAATAATGGTAGCTGAGAGGGTTTTTAATAGTGAAAAGAAAGGGTAAGGTATTAAAGTTAAGGTGAGTTATATTATACCTTGAGTTACCAAAATGTATTTTACGTATGTTTTGACTTACCAAAATCTATTTTATACAAGTATGTTTTATTAGTATATTAATAAAAGTTATGTTTTATAAAGATTTTAGTTACATGGTTTTATTTCTGAACCATATTTGCTTAAAAGGAAACCCATGATATGTTTGTTTATATTTTAAAGAATATTTGACTATGACCTTATAAACAATTATGTTTTGTAAGTACCACCACGGGAGTCCCACGCCTTGGGGGACTTAAATAACCATTGGCCTCTCTGTTTGGTTACTTTGTGGCCCTCTGATCTATTGACCTCTGTTCTGTGCGAAGCAAAGTGCTGTGCGGAACTAAGTGCTACACTATTGTGGGAGCCACCTCTAGAATCCGTACGAGTCACCTCTTGAATCCGTACCTCTGTTCTGTGCAGACCAAAGTGCTGTGCGGAGCTAAGTGCTACACTATTGTGAGAGCCACCTCTAGAATCCGTACGAGCTACCTCTTGAATCCGTACCTCTGTTCTGACTGTCACTTCAGTGATCTCTGTTCTATTCTGTTCTGTACCGTGGTTATGGTTATTTACTTACAAAATATCTGTATTTCAATTTCTGCTACTCAAATGATTTGTTTACCAAATTACCGTGGTTATGGTTATTAATAATCTCAGTTTTGCTACTTAAAAAATTATTTGTTCCGACTAAGTTATCTTAAATGTTTTGGCCTAACTAACTATCCATGGTTATTTCGTGTCCCTTATACTCTTGGTATAATATTTCTTACTCTGCCATGTGCTTATAGTTGTTTACCAATTTTCAGGAAATAATGCAATTTAGAAATAGCCTTTGGAAAGTCTTAGGTGCGGGGTTGCGGAATAGACACACACAGAGTATTTTTTTGATATTTCTCTATGTAAATATCGGCCTTTTTGGTCAATAAATTTTGTAATAAAAATAGAAGCTCCAATGATTATTTTGGTACCTTTACTTAAATATTTCTTCCGCTCGCATTTATTTATCTGTTTAAGAATTGGCCGTAGGTAACTCAAGTTACTGGCCATCACGATGCTTAACCCTTGGGTACGGGGAGCGGATCGTGACAAATGGTATCAGAGCAATGTTTTTTTTTTAGAAAAAAAAAAATCATCATTGGAGTATAGGACACATGCACATTTAAGAAGTGGGATAGCGGGTAATTATTACCTAAATATTATATTTTGTTAGTCGATTTAATTATACTATAATTTCATATGATTATATATATATAATAATTTTTTTTTAAGTGTGCCTAATTTTATATAAGTTATATTTGTTATAGTAAAATAAGGACAAGAAAAGAGGGATGTCGGGCTCAAGCACCCACCAAAATTATAATATAATTAAATACATATAATTTTCAGTTTAGTATTCAAAAAAAAAAAATTTATTTTGATGTTTTTTTAAAAGTGGGTTCAAATTATAAAGATACTAATTTTGACACTATTTCCCATCAATGAAAAGTTTTTAAAGTTACCAATTATTTTTCATTTTGGCCCAAACTAATTTTTGACAACTAGACAGTGAATTATTTTTGGTAAAATTTTTTTTGAGGTACTATTTCTATCAGATTAATCAGCTAATATATACTTATCAGAGTGCACAGCGAATAGCTTACATATGACAAATTTCGAGGACGAAATTTTAAAAGGAGGGAAGATTGTAACAACCCAGATTTTTAATTATTCTGTAGAATTTATACTAATATTATTTAATCTCAGTTGAAAAAATATATGATTTATTATATATTATTATGCATAATTTTGTAAAATAATATAATTATTAAAAGTTTAGGGGTCAAAATAATAATAATAATAATAAGAATAATAATAAGAATAATGGGTGTGGTAGTAAAATAAATAATTAATTTTCTGTTAGTATATAATAAAGTGTAATTTAATTAAGAATTAATTTATTTATATAATTATATTAAAAAGTTGGGTCAAAAGGTAATTATCTTAAATATTTATTAAAAATAAGAATAAATCTATATAATTATGAATTAAATCTGAGCGAAAGCGACGTCTAGCCACGTGGAAGCCACGTACGCGTCTCTCCTCCCTATAAAAGGGAGAAACCGTTCACCTGAAGAGAGGAAAAGAAACAAAAGAAAATAAAGAAAATAAAGAAGAAAGAAAGAGAAGAGAGAAAGAAAGAAACGAACGCTGCAAGTTAAAAGAGTCTTTGATAGTAGAAAGAAAGAGTAAGGTATTAAAGATAAGGTGAGTTATATTATATCTTGAGTCACCAAAATATATTTTACATATGTTTTGACTTACCAAAATCTATTTTATATAAGTTATGTTTTATTAGTATATTAATAAAAGTTATGTTTTATAAATGTTTCAGTTACGTGGATTAATTTTTGAACCCTATTTGTTTAAAATGAAACTCATGGATATGTTTGTTTATATTTTAAAGAATATTTGACTATGACTTTATATACAATTATGTTTTGTAAGTACCACCACGGGAGTCCCATACTTTGGGAGACTTAAATAACCGTTGGCCTCTGTTTGGTTTCTTTGTGGCCCTCTGATCCATTGACTTCTATTCTGTGCGGACCAAAGTGTTGTGCGAAGCTAAGTGCTACACTATTGTGGGAGCCACCTTTAGAATCCGTACGAGCCACCTCTTGAATCCGTACCTCTGTTCTGATTGTCACGCCTGTGACCTCTGTTCTGTACTGTGGTTATGGTCATTTACTTACATAATTTATGTATTTCAATTTCTGCCAACTAAATGATTTGTTTACCAAATTATCGTGGTTATGGTTATTTATGTACATAATATCAGTTTTGTTACTTAACGGATTATTTGTTACGACTAAGTTATCTTAAATATTTTGGCCTAACTAACTATCCATGGTTATTTCGTGTCATTTATACTCTTGGTATAATATTTCTCACTCTGCCATGTGCTTATATTTTTTTATCAATTTTCAGGAAAAAATGCAATTCAGAAATAGCTTTTGGAAGGTCTTAGATGCGTGGCTGCGGAATAGACACACATAGCACTTTCATGATATTTTTCTATGTAAATATCGACCTTTTTGGTCAATATAATTTTGTAATAAAAATAGAAGCTCCAATGATTATTTTGGTACCCTTATTTAAATATTACTTCCGCTCCCGTCTATTGATTTGTTTAAGATTTGGCCGGAGGTAACTTCTGTGAAGCCCCCGAAATATGTATTTACTTTTAAGACCCTAATGTTGAATTATATTTATTTATTTATTTTTAGCCCCTCGTTTACTTGAATTAATTCGATTCTTGTCGGTTAGCAATTGCTATTTTTATTTTTATCAAAACAGAAATTTCTCTAACCATATTAGGTTCCCTAACTTAATTTAATTCTACCTAGGTTACATGTATTTAACTTCAAGCCCTCATATTTTCTTTTAAAATTTCAAAACTTGCCCCAAAATAGTACTCATATCTTGTACCTTGGTATGCCATCAATCTTGCTATATATATATAATAATACACCTAGGAGAATGTGCCTAGAACTTAAAATAATTAAAAAATTAGTCCATTCACATCCCTATGGCTAGCCCTTCCTTGGAGAATGTGAGAAACCTATTTCCAAGGCACACCATCATGAGATATTCTAGGAAATCCAAACCTAATAACCTAGACCTAGGTTGCAAATCTCAAGACTAGTTACCTTTTAACTAAAAATCAACTAATTGATGCCAAAACCTATGATTTAGCACCTTAGTTACTCCCATCCCTTTTGACACCAACCAAAATCCTAGCTTTCTATCCAATTCCAATTAAAGGGCTTTTATGTCCTTTTACCCTAAATTTGCCTATATATACCACACCCTTCCTAGCTTGCAAAAATACACACAACACACTCACTCACACACATTTTGGTTAGAGAGAGGGAGGAGAGCAAGGAAGAGAAGTCTAGGAGAAGAGGAGGAAGGAAGAAGAGAGCTTCCTTGTGCAAAGCTTAGTAGGTAAGCCACAACACAACCTTCTCTTTTATTTTCCTTTTTCAAATACATATTTCTAAGGGTTCTAAATAATGTTTTCAAATATGTTATTGATGAGTTACTTGTGTTAAAAATGCTAAAAGTTGAGCATTGATTCCATCTCTCTGGTATTTTTCCCATTTTGGCACAAACCACCTTCTTTTCTACCAATCTCTCAACTTTTCAAGAGCACTCTTTCAAACAAATTTTCTGAGTTAAACATGTGATACTTAGTATATTTTCTTCACAAAAGAAATGAAACTTCCCATGGTGGAACCCCCTTTTTATAATTTTTCTTGTTTTGGGCATTCTACCTAAAATCTGTTTTTGCAGCCACTTTCAAAAATTCCAGAAAAAATGTACAAAAATATTCTGAACCTCCATTTTATGTCAAAACCTCCCTTAAAGAGTTAGCTTTCAACTAAAAATGGTTTCATCGAAAAACATTAAGCGTTTTGAAAGAAAATCAAGTTTTCGTAACGGTCGACGGATCTGGACAGATTCTGGACAGCGCTGGACTATTTTTTTAAATAACTTAAAATCTAGAAAAGCAAACCCATTTCCGAAAAATGTTCTAGAAACTAGATCAAATTCTCTACAAACCATAGGAAGACCGAGTTCGGTGGATGATCTAAAGTAGTCCTTTTGTATTAATCTTCGCGTGATGATTAATCTGGAAATTTGTTATGTATGGATGTTTTGTGCCCTTGTATTCATGAAAATGTTTAATGGCTTATGATCATATCTTGGCAAGATGTTGTATGTACATGTTATGTTATTTATCTTTCTTATCTTGAGGATGCATGCTTATGTGGATATTATTATATTGTTTAGTTGGACTAACCCTGACTTAAAACACTTAATTCAACGGGAAACCTAATTGGGTGGGTATTGGGTTTTCGAACACTTGAGTAATGAAAAGATGAGAATGTGTGGTATATGGCTTGTTGGGATGCGTTCCCTATTCGAGGTTAAATCTTGCGCAAGTGGTTTTCGGAACCCTTGAACGGAGCGGTTGTATTTGGACCCTAGGTGGTTTGGTGTGAGGAGGGATTCGGGCAAGGCCCTATTTTACCGTCTCTTTTGAGGCCCTGCGGTTGGCGCTACGCGGTATATAACCGTTGGTAGGCATCCGAGGTTAGTTCTGCAACAAAGCAGCAAAAGAGGGGGCATACCGAATAATCCGCGTCCGATTCTTGTGGTTGGGAGGATGAAATCTCTTTGGGGGATTTCTAGATTACTAACATCTAACCTAACCATTTATTTATTTATTTATTTATTTATTTATTGGAGTATCATGCTTTACTACTTGTGTTTATATTTTGTGATTGTGTATTGGACTGGGAAAAAGGGGTGGGGTGTGTGTGTGTTTACTGGGCATTCAAAGCTCACGGCGTGTCATGCCAGGTGCCGAAGAGGAGCTTATAGCTGGAGACGACAAACCCGAAACCTTCGAAGACTTTTGGCTATCTTAGGAAAGTTAGAAACCCCTTTTGATATTTTGTAAGACTCATATGAAGATTTAAGTTTTCTCTTGGGATGTAATGTAATGGATCAGGCTTTTGAAATTAATGATATTTGAGGTTGTTATGTACTTATGTTCTATATATTGATATGTATGAACCTTATTGTTGCTTATGAGACTTTGTGTCAATACCTTTTAAGATCTGTCAAAAGGGTAGTGCGCTGCCTAAGAAAGCCGGACTTAGAAGGGAGGCTAATTTGACTCCTCCGGCGATCTGGGATCTTATTTGGTTATTGACCATAGGACTCATTAGTGACTCTCCCTTAACTGCAACCTATAGTGTAGATTCGGGGCGTCACAACTTCAGTTACTGGCCATCACGATATTTAACCTTTGGGTACGGGGAGTGGGTCGTGACAAGTATGATATACTCAATAAATATTAAAATGTGAACGATTCGAATCATCGAAATTAAGCTTAAAAGTAGATTTAATGATTTAACAAATAAGAAGTTAAGGAGAGAGATGAAGGAGAGAATCTTAATTCACGCTTTGAAACCCTCAGTATGTATGAACAGATGGGATATGCTATCCTTTGCAGGGTACGGATGAGATGTGTTGTCCTTTGCAGGGTTTTCTTGCAAGCATCCCTGCAGTGCAAGGCAAACGCGTTTTTTTTTTTTTTTTTTTTTTTTCTTCAGCAGTTTCTTCTCTTTCTTCTCTGCTTAATCCTAAAAGTCCCAAAACGAAAACCAGAGGATTGGAAGACGAATGTAGAAAGACGAACAAAGGACTGGCGAACGGTGACGGACCGACCACCAGGAAGACAAATGCGGAGTTCGACCAAATGACCAAAATGTCTCAGATTCTATATATATGTATATATATATCATATATGTATCAAGTGTTATATATATGTTATAGGTTTTATATATATGTCTCTTCTTCTTCTTCTTCTTCTTCTATAATGTACATACATATAATGATATAATATGTACTACCATAGTTTCCTAATTGCAATTTTGTAAAAAATAGGATTTTTCTTTCATGTTCAGGCTCTCTTCTCTCTCTCTATATATATTATAATTGTGAAAACCCACATTTTATTATTCTTAAAAGAAAATAAATAAATAAATTAATATATCAGTGTAAAAGTTAGTTTTAAATTAACCCAATTCAATCACTAACAAGGAAGTAAATAAATAAGTAAATAAATAAATAAATAATAATTTGTGAGTGTTTAATACTTGTTATTTATAAATTATTTTATTGAGGATTTATTTTAGAATTAGAAATTGAACGTCCAAATAGCCTAAGGAGGTGAAATTGATAAGTTAAATTAGTTTAATTTCAAGTATTGGACCTATGAAAGTGTAATTAAATATTCTATTCAGTTTAAATAAACTAAGGTTTGATCAATTAGGTCCGAAATGGAGTTAATTGCGTTGTGAGGATTGAGAATTTAGATTATTATGAACTAAATTTATTTATGAGGTGCTCAATTGAATATGTAGTTTATAGATGGAGATTTTGAGTTAAAAAAAAAAAAAAAAAAAAAAAGGGAATCAAACCTTTGCAGGAGGCTTTCCACATGTTGGTTTGCATGTTTGTTTAGGGAAGATGAGCTAATTATGCTCTTTGAATTGAGGGAAAGGAGCCTTAGAATGAAGAGAAAGAAAGAAAGAGAAAAAGAGGGAGAGAGAGATGTCTTCAACTAGCATCTTATATATATGCATGCAAGCCTTCCTTGTGCGTGCAAGCATTCTGTAGAAAAAAAAAAAAAAGAGAGAAATCTCTTAAGCAACCAAGTTTAGTAGTAGGAGAGGAAGAAGAGTAGGAGGTTAAGGAAATCATAGTTCTCAACCATTTTGTCACCCTACTACTAAGTAAGAAAACCCTCTCAACCCTCTCATTTTTTTTATATAATTGAAAATTTTCAGATTATGTACATTTGATACATTGTCTAAAACTGTGTTGAATCTGCCAGCATGTTTGCCCGAATTTTTAGACAATTTTATGCTCAAAATTTCAATATTATTTCTTCTACAAAATTGTTGATAATTATGTCTAGTTCATCCAGGAATTTTGGCAACAATTTTTGAGCTTTCTACGAATTTATACAAATTTTTAATTAAAACTGAAGCTGTGTTGAGAATAATCTGTTTGAATCTGCCAACCTGTTACCCGAATTTTTAGATAATTTTACACTCAAAATTTCGAGATGATTTCTTCTACAAAGTTGTTGATAATGATATCTAGTTTGTCCAGAATTTTTGGAAACAATTTTTGAGCTCTCTACGAATTTATACAAACTTTTAATCTGAAACTGTGTTGAGAATAATCTGTTTAAATCTGCCAGCATGTTACCCGAATTTTTAGATAATTTTATACTCAAAATTTTGAGATGATTCCTTCTAACAAGTTGTTGATAATGATGTCTAGTTTATCTAGAAATTCTTGGAAACAATTTTTGAGCTTTCTATGAATTTATACAAATTGTTTACTAAATCTGAAACTGTGTCGAGAATAACTTGTTTTGAATCTGCCAGCATGTTACCCGAATTTTTAGATAATTTTACTCAAAATTTTGAGATGATTTCTTCTACAAAGTTGTTGATAATGATGTCTAGTTTATCCAGAAATTTTGAAAACAATTTTTGAGCTTTCTACGAATTTATACAAATTTTTTTCTAAATCTGAAACTGTGTAACGGATTTTACCATGTATTTGGAAATTTATTTAAAATTCTATACTAAGCCAAATCTGGTAATTTCTAACTAAAAGATGAAATTTGAGAAGTCTAGTTTCATGATAAATTTTTAGATTATGGGTTTGATTTATAAATTTAAGCATGAAATTAATATAAGGAAATGTGAAAAATCTGTGTCATAAACACCCTTGGAATTTTTAAGAATTATTTATAATTTATTTTTGGAAAATTCTTTCTGAAAAATGACCATAACATGTTTATGGATTATTTTGTAGATTGATATGAATTTTAGAGTTGTATAAGTAATGTATTTAAAATTTTACTTGCAAGATATACATTCTGAAAATTTTGGCAGATTAAGGAGGAAAAAAAAAAAATCTCTTCAATTGTTTTCTTTGGACTAAAATTTAATATGGTGCTAATCTAATCTTGTAGATTAAAAATCCATGCACGTGTGTGATTATGATTTATTTCTTCTTTTTGGTATCTACATCATTATTTTATACCATGGTTTAAATAAATTGTTTATTTAAATTTTGTACATTGTTTACTATTGTGTGACATGTGTAATATTTTATGTTGGGAATTTTAATGAGTTGGTAAACCATTAATTGTGATTAAAAATTGGAATTATTGGTGATTAATATCAAAAATTAACTGAAATGATTAACGGCATACACAAAGTTAACAATTGACGGTCAATACCGGTTGTTCAGGGTGAGCCCTGGTTTTGAGAATTCGCGGTTGTTCAGGGTGAGCCCTGGTTTTGAGAATTCTCGTGTAAATTGTGTCGCGAAATCCTAAGATGGCACGGGACTTATTTGAACCCTTTTCGGTATTTGGTTTTGGAATAAGGGTGGATGTGCAGGTGGCACACAGGGAGGTTACGTACCCCTGGCAGACCGTTTCCTTGGGGCAGACCACGGATGCCACTGCTTGAGTATATAACTCGGACGTGGGCATCCCTGGTAGTTACGATTGGTAACACTTGAATATTTGACCAAGGGAGGGTTTCAAATTAACCGTTGCCATGCTTAGTGGTTGGTAAGTTAAATCTCTTTGGTGAGATTTCGAGTGTCACCTAATTTATTAAAATTATTGAAATTATTCTAATGGTTGTAATTTATGTTTACAATTATATTGTTATCTCAACTTTAGAATCTCATTATTTTTCTCTTAAAAAGAATGGTAGGTTGGTTATGTTTTCTTACTGTGTTGCAAAACTCATGGCATATATTTTTGTTGCCCTGGCGTTTTATGTTCGGATTCTAATGAGTGGGTTTTCTTATGATGAAATACTGCCTCTGTTTGTCATTCTATTTATTTATTATCTATTGTTATTATTTCAACTGATGGCATTCCTATTATGCTTATTAAATGCTACCTGTCATTCTGTTACTACACATTATTCATTGTGGGTATTACTATCGGAGTGGGTATTTCGGGTTGTAATATCTTATTGAGCTCGTCGCTCATTGGCATCCTCGTTGCCCTGGCGTTTCATGCTAGGTACCGAAGAAACCGAAAGAAACACCGAGGTGTTGAAAGGCAACATTCAGCCCTGATTAGCTTGAAGCGTACCAAAGTTCCATGAACCATCTTTCTGAGTTTTCTAGTTTTTTTCTCTACTGGAGTTGTAATTGAAGAACTTTTAGTGTTGGTATTGTAATTAATGGATGATGGTAAATTTGGTGGCAACATTGATGAGGATTCTTAATTAAGAAAATTGATTTTTAGTTTCAAACCTTATTATGATGTCCTCAAATTTTGGGGCGTCACATATATATGATATATAGAATACAGAATTCAATGAATGAATATATCAAACCCCAAAAAAATTGTTAAGCCACTAATAAGGTGGTGGTGCCTTGTTTGGGTGTCAAGATCAAAATCTTTCCATTAAATTTTCAACATGCCTTATATTTCCATGCAATTGGGATTTCTTTTGAGAGGAATCCTTGACCAAAAGCTCTAAGATTAAGGTAATACTTAGAAAATCATCCATTCGTCTTCCAGTCCTCTGGTTTTCGTTTTGGGACTTTTGGGGATTAGGTCTGTGAAAAGAGAATAAGCAAAGGAGAAGAAGCTAAAAAAAAAAGGGGGGGGGGACAAAAAAAAGAAAAACCCTACAGAGGATCTGGACTCTTGTCTTTGCATTGTCCTCTATCCACGTGGTTGTAGGAGTAGAGACCGGAAGCCACCATCTCTCCTCCCTTCTAGAATTTCCTTGTTCGGTGCCATAACATAGCTATGTATATGTCTCATATTCGAATCATTGCGCCGACTGTGGCCAATCAAGAGAGGAAATCATCGAGGTACAAAGCGTGTTGCCGATTGATGATTTCCTTCTTCAAAACTACTACGAAGCTGCTCTTCCATGGCGGTGGTGTGACTGAAGGCGTCGATTCCACGTGCTTAATGACAAAGCCTGCAAAAATCAATTAGTATCCAAAGTCATTCCCTTAACCACAAGGTACGCAATTTTCTCTTTCTATTCGTCTAATCTGTTACTTTGCATTTTGGTTGAGTTTCTCATGTTTTGTTCTTTTGCCCTTTTTGATTTCGTATAATCTGTTACCGGTTGCTGTGTATGATATCATTCTTTATTGTGTTGTCTAGCTAATTTTTTGTGCCTTGCATAACATCTATTCGACAATATGCCATAAGAGCAACAAAAATCAGTTGTATGAATTTTCTCTGTGTGATTGAGCTACCCATTACAACTACTTGTTGTTCTAATTTGACTCTTAAAAGTATGAATATAGACTGAAGATGTGACATGCTGATATCAATTTTAAGATTGTCATAGTAACATACACAAAAGCCAATATTATGGAATAGTTTTTACTGAATAAAGTATAAAATTTAACATGTAAAAATACAAGAAGAGTTAAAATATTTCACTGATGTTTTTACTAATTTGTCCAATTTTACTGTGTTATCATAACATGAGATTCTAGTTAATGTTTTTTTTTTTTTTTTTAGTTAGTTAGTTTGTTTGTTTTGTAGTAGTAGTAGTAGTTTCTTTTTTGTTTTTTATCTTGTGGTTCACTATGTTCGTTGTAGGTCAATTGTGGTTTCTAAATTGTAGCATTCTTCAAAAAGGGTCTTTCCCATATCTATTTATGGGTGTTGATTTCCGATCACACTGCCAAACAAGAACTCAGCAGGAGAGCACAGGCAAAATAGATCATACTCGAACAACCTATCATAGAAAGATAAGACTCCGGCGGTGGTTTATTCACCTGGGGGCACTCCGACGATCAAGTCAGTACTTAGTTATCTCTCAAAGATAACAAATAGCGCTTAACTCACTAGCCAGAATATAAAAAGCGTACCTTAGACCAACGAGGGTGCCTTATTTTTATAGCCAGCACTAACCTGATCCCTGTAGAAGCCTAGCTTCAATGAACTTGGCTCAATGCTCATCTTGGACTCCAACCAGTCAGCTTCTACCTACTTTGTGAAATAGTCAGTTGCTACCAGTAGGAACTTCGTTTGTCCAGTTGCTTGGGGTAGTTGTCCAACAAGATCTATGCCCCACTGGGCAAATGGCCAAGGGTTGGACACTGGGTTCAAATCTGCTGCTGGTTGATGTATCAAAGGCGTGAACCTTTGACACTTATTGCACTTTCTGACATAAGTTTCAGCATCCTTTTGTATATAGGGCCACTAGTACCCCTTGAGTAATGGCCCTATGAGCAAGTGATCTGCCTCCAGCATGGCTTCTACATACTCCTTCATGTATTTCATACAAGAAGTCTTCGACTTGGGAGGAATACACACATCTTCAAAGGGGACCAGTGAAAGGCCTTCTGTAGAGATGTCCTTTTGCTGTCAGGCTAAACCTAGCTAACTTCAATTTGGTCTTGTGTGATTCTTTGCGATTATCTGGCAGCTTCTCATCTCTAAGGAACGTTACTATTGCATCCATCCAACTTGGGCCTATTTCTATACACATTGCTTCGTACTCTGTGATCAGTGGTTCCATACTTGGGCCTGACAAATAATCAACCATTATTGTTCTTGCCTCCCCTGATTTCATTGCACTAGCCAGGTTAACCAAGGCATTGGCATGGCTGTTGTTATCTCAGTTAACCTGCTGTAGTCGGCAGTCCTGAAACAAGACTAACAATCTAACAACCTTTTTGACATAGACTATCATTCTTTTATCTCTGGCTACGTATTCACCTATTGCCTGGTTCACAATAAGCTACGAGTCATAGAAGACTACCACATCGTTGGCTTCCATTGTTGCTGCTAACTTCAATCCTGCTATTAGTGCCTCATATTTTGCTTCATTGTTTGATACTTTAAACCCCAAACGGATAGATTGTTCCAACATTCGCCCATCTGGTGATACCAACACCACTCCTGCCCCCGTTCATTGATGGTTTGAACTCCCATCCACAAACAAGCGGAATGAGTCACCGATATAAATATCACAGGGCTTGAGTTTCTCTTCCTTCTTCTGTTCTGCTGTGGGGATTTTCATTCCCAGCTGGGTTTCTTCTTGTTCCCCTGGACACCCTAAGCCGCGGCTCATCGAAGCCCGATGTGGGATGGCTCCAGGTGTGAACTCAGCCACAAAGTCGGCCAAAATCTAGCCCTTAATTGATGTTCTAGGCCTAAATTCCAAGTTGTATTGGCCTAATACTACTGCCCATCTGGCTACTCTGCCTGTCAGATCTCCTTATTGTAGCAAGGACTTCAAGGGGTGCTCAGTTAATACCACAATCTTGTGGGCTTGGAAATAATGGTTCAACTTCTTAAAGGCCATCATCAAGGCCAATGTCAATTTCTCCAGGGGTAAATACCTGGTCTCTGTGCCTACAAGGGTTTTACTCACATAGTATATTGCCCTTTGTTCTCCATTCTCTTCTCTAATTACCATTGCACTCACTGCATGCTCCGAAACGCCAAATATAAGAACAATTCCTCTCTGGATATTGGATTTGAGAGAATTGGAGCTATGGTCAGGTATCTTTTCAAGTCGGCCAAGGCGACTTCACATTCCTCTGTCCACAAGAAATCTGTGGCCTTTTTGAACAGACTGAAAAATGGTTTACACTTATCTGAACTTCTGCTTATAAATCTGTTCAGGGCTGCGGCCCTTCCAGTCAACATTTGCACTTGTTTTGCCGACGTTGGGCTTTTCAAATCCAGGTTGCCTTAATTGGTATGGGCTTGCCTTAATGCCCCTTCTGGTAACCAAGTATCCAAGAACTTACCAGATCCAACTCCAAATGCACATTTCGAAGCATTGAGTCGGAGCCGATATGTTCTAAGGATGTGAAAACTGTCTTCAAGTCAGCCAAATGATCCTCAGGTTCTTTGGTTTTAGGACCATGTCATCAATGTATACTTCCACTGTTTTGCCAATCAGATGTCTGAACATCTTGGTCACTAACCTCTGGTACGTTGCTCCTGCATTTTTCAACCCAAAATGCATCACTTTGTAGCAATACAGCCCTTTTGGGTTGATAAATGCAGTCTTCTCTTCATTAGGGGGTACATTGCTATCTGATGGTACGCTCTGTAAGCGTCCAAGAAACTCATCCTTCTATGCCCTGAAGTGGCATCCACTAATTGATCGATCTTGGGGAGTGGGAAACTGTCTTTGAGACAGGCTTTATTCAGGCTAATGAAGTCCACGCAGACCCTCTACTTCTCATTTTTTTTTTCCCATAACCACAGTGTTGGACAGCCAGGTAGGGTAGTTTACCTCTCAGATGGCTCTAGCCTCTAACAATTTGTCCACTTCCTCCTCTACTGCCTCCACATGAACCAAAGTCGGCCTCCTTACTCGCTAAATGACGGGTTTAGCCGACCTTTCTACGTTTAGTTTGTGGCATGTAACCTCGGGGTCAATGCTAGGTATCTCGTATGGCATCCAGGCAAACACCTCTATGTTTGCTCGCAAGAATGCTTCTAACTCCCTTTCTTCCTTCTCGACCAAGCCTGAGCCGAGGAGGAAGAAGCACTCTTCATCCCCTTGCTAGACCAGAATTTTCTTCAAGGCTTCCTCGCTTTTGTTAGCCAACTCTTTGTTGACGTCATCCAAGACCTCCATGTCCTCGTCCTCAATCTCTACTGTTTCTACTTCTCGTATATTGTAGGTGGATTTCATTGCACCATGGAGCAATTCTTTGCCTGCACCTGATCCCCTTTGACCTCCTCAATTCCATGCTCTGTTGGGAACCACAATAGCTGGTGCAGTGTTGAGGGAATAACCCTCATTGCATGCAACCATGGTCTCCTCAAGATAACATTGTAAGGGGAGGGGGTGTCAATTATTGTGAACTCTATACTTACCTTCTTGGTGTCTGCCTGCACCTCTAAACTTATTGCTCCAATGGGCCATGTCGGCATTCCATTGAACCTGACCATTGGACTGTTGGACTGCTCCAGATCATCTCGGTAAAGGCTAAACTCCTTGTAACATTTGACATACATGATGTCACAAAGGCTGCCTTGGTTAATCAGAATGCGCCTTACCTAGCATTCTCCAATCTTGAGGGATATCACCAGAGCATCGTTGTGTGGATGCTGCACAATGTCTAGGTCGGCTTCAGTAAAGGACACTATTGGTCCCTGGTACTCGTCTACCTTAGGCCTCTTTTGCTGAACCTGATACACATGCTGTAAGTGCTTTACCCTCTGAGTCTCCCCACGTACCTCGTTCTTATTGACATTTGAGTGAATCACATTGATCACTTAAGGTCCGTCCGCTTGCGGTTGTGATGCTGGTGAGGTGGTGTTGTCGGTGCCTGGGGCAGTCTTGCTTACTCTTCCCTTGTTCTGCCTCATCTACTAGGTCCCTTAAGTGACCTTGTCATACCAGATCTTCCAAATGTGCTTTTAGGGCTTTACAACCCTGTGTCAGGTGTCCGTCTTCATTGTGGTAAGCACAGTGCTTCTCAAAGCTTCTTCCTATGAATTCGCCAGGAACCTTTTCTGGCGCTCTATAATACGGCTGGTTCTTGATTCTTTCTAGAACTTTATAAACCGGAATCCGAAATATGGTAGTGACTTCTGTTGCAGCCTTCAGTCTTGTCTCTTGCCTGTTATATCCAGTATTACCTTGGCCTCGCTTCGGCGAGCCATTTCTCTTCTCCTGTTTCGACACCTTTGTCCCTAGCATGTCCTCTTCAGCTCTCGCATATTTCTCTATCCTGGCCATGAGTTCCTCCATACTTTTTGGCAGCGTCTTTGCTAGTGACTTTCGAAGCAGGCAGTTATCGTTCAGGCTGTTCTTGAAAGATACGACTGCCAACTCTTGGTTGCACCCTGGTATTCGGTTAAACACCCTGGTATTTTGGCATAAGCCCTAAGGCTTTCATCCTCACCAATTCTTAGAGCCATCAGGGAGTCTACCCTCAACGGCTGCAGTTTGTTTGTAACGAACCTGGCCACAAACATCTCAGCCAGGCCTTCCCAACTTTTCACAGTTCGTTTTGGCAACTTGTGAAACCAATCTGATGCGATTTCCCCAAAGGATGAGGGGAACACCTTGCAGAGCAACGTTTCATTCCGGGTATACAGTGCCATTGAGTTCAAATATAAGCCGACGTGAAAGTTAAGATCGAACTTACCGTCGTATATCTAGAATCTCGGCATGTGAAACCTTTTCGGGGCCTTAAACCTGTCCAATTCTACTGAGAACGGCATTCTCGGCTTGACTGGAGACGTGACCTCGGCATCTTGTTGCTTTCTCTGGAGGTAGTCCCTCAAATCCTCCTTAGTCCGTCTAGGAGCTCAGCTGTTAACGAATTTAAGCCTTTTTGGTACGCTGCTCCCGGTGTCGTTGTGAGTCCTCTTGGACCTCCCTTCATTCATCGTATCGAAATAGAGCTCCTTCCCCTGAACATGCCGTTGTTCCTTGACGTAAGTCTCCTTGGCACGAGGTGTCTTCTAAGACTCTTCTCTCATCGATTCTCCTTGCTCGACCTCCCGTGAAGGCCGATGCGAATGCTCTTTTGCCTTGTCATGCTAAGGGACTGCAGGAATTGCTTTCTATCTCCCTTTCTGGGCATCGTTCTTGGCCGCTGGAATCGGCGTGTCCACCAATGGAAACGGTGGCTGCATGATGTTGTTTTGCATCATGAATTGACGACCGATGTAGGTCTGCCAACTTATTTGCCATTCCCTTTAGCTCGTCGTCCTTCCTTAGGCTTCTATCTTTCCATACCTGGAGGTCGCTTTCATTGTAATACCTGCCTTGACATGCTTTCTTCGGTGCGTCTCCCTCCTTAGGCTCTCTCTCTCTCTATCTATCTATCGATCTATATAGACACACACAAGCACACTTATTACACAATTGCCCCGCTCGAGGGTCCGAATAAATAATACAATCCGATAAATAATTAACTACTCTAGCTAATTAAATATTACAAAACCCTAATTTAATTAACAAATTAACTAGGAAAGCGAATAAACTAGCATGCAAGCTATAAAATTGACTGCCTCAGCTCTTGTTCCCAATGATGAAAGATGCATGCGTGCTCGCGGTTGCCTTGTCGGGAAATTCCTTGCGATGCCCCGATTTGCCTCTGTTTTGCAATTGGTCCTAGAACATTGTACAAAACTTCCGAAGGCTGCTGACTAGTTTTTGCTGCTGGATTCCGATTTACTGCAACAGAGAGCAAGAAAGGGCGCATGGCAAAGTATTTGCAACATATGTATGCATGACCACTCTCTCCGTCATTGCATGAGCTCTAGAGAGTGTAGACCTCGATCCTCGTGCCATCATCACGCATCTCGATGCATGATGGCCGAGAAGTCGAATTGCACAGCTCGATGTGAAATGAATGCATATATAAGCAAGTAAAGCCAACAACTCCATCATGGACTGTCAAGAGGTCGGTCGCGATCGAGAATCGAGGCACGTTTCACACTTG